>JACEFZ010013226.1:0-13163 GCA_014155875.1 Cepaea nemoralis
GGAAAAACCCCCCCCCCTTTATATGACTACTTATATGAATTAAATGAGATGCTCGCCACCAGTAGTTGGGCGATGCCGGGCCGGGTCAGATAGACAGACAGATAGATAGTCGGAACGGTAACTTATATGACTACTTATATGAATTAAATGAGATGCCCCCCATCAGGGTCTGGGCGAAGACGGGCCGGGTCAGACAGACAGACAGACAGACAGACAGATAGACAGACAGACAGACAGACAGACAGATAGTCGGTAACGGGAACGAGAACTTATATGACTACTTATATGAATTAAATGAGATGCTCCCCACCAGAGTCTGGGCGAAGCCGGGCCGGGTCAGCTAGTACATTCATAAATGTTTTGCACTGGTCACCGCTGTAAGCTAGGAAAAAAAGTAAATAGATCCTTAAAGCCTCCCAAGGTCTTCTTGGTGTGGAATACAAGGTATATTGTCGATTTCTTCCGGGATTGGAGAATGATTTTGATTCCCTACAGCAAGCCTTACTGAAAAACAGTTAGAGAGGACTGCTTATACGTATTGAGTGAAGTTCCACACTGCCAAGAAAGAGCCTGGAGATATGTTCTCCACTTATGTTGTGACATTAAAATCCTACTTGCTGAAGTGGATGGCTCTTTCGGGCTTCGCTAACGATTATGAGAGCTTAGAGGAGTTAATGATCGTTTTCTAAATGCAGGCTCAGATGGCGCAGCCATTGCAAAGCTTCCTGTTAAAGAATGGATCGATAGATTAGAATCGGTAAAAACAATGCCCGGTGGATATGTGCTAGCCCATTAAGAGGTTAGTGCCCTTACCCAGAAGGTTTCTCTGTCTCCCGAAAAGGGAATAAATGGGAAAATACAAACCAGAATATGTCAAAACGGGAGAACCTACCGAACTATTCCGTGGTAAGAATCACGAGAGTAACAGTCTACCAGCATTTCACAAAAGGGAAAGGTCTAAAAAAAGTGTAGGTTTTGTAAGACTTCCACACACTACACATCGACTGTAAAAGTAATCCATCTGACTCTCACTTTGCTTCCTGTCTTGTAAACACGGTGGACGCGTCTAAAGAAGATGTAAGTTCGGATAGTGAAAGCCTCGATACTATTACATAAACTGTTATTGAAGTAATTGAGGTTAACGGACACCAAGTTGATTGTCACTATGACATGGGACTGCAATTTGACGCAGGCATTGCCTCCCACTTGGTGAGCCCAGAGCAGCTCACTGGTGAGTCGATTGAGATCCAAACGGCTATGAAGATTGATGCACCCTTGTAACTACCTATTGCCCAGATGGACATTAGGTCGAAAAATGTTACAGGCACTATGCGGTTTTGACTCATCATATATCCCCGATTATGCTTGAATGTCACTACATGTTACTAGGGGACACGAGCTAGTGTCTGAAACTGTGTCAGTTTTTTGAATTCCTGTGACATCTGATGTAATGTTGAGAAGTTGTTCGATATACTGTTTCCATCTTACTAGGATTAATTTTTGTTCACTTATTGGTTCTCAATTTTCGCTCTTAATTATTTCAGTTGGGTGAAAGGGTTCTCCTCTGGTTCACATTGCACTTATCTTTTTATAGCCAGGAAAATATCAAGCCAACTAGAGAGGCAAGGTGTTTTCCCACCTACCCTGGGTGGGTACCGTCCAAAAAGAGAAGCTTGGACCAATGCAGCAGTCTTTGCCCATGATGTCTATGAAGGTTTCCACTCAGGCACTGAAACCGTTGCTGCAGCGATTGATCTTGAGGATGCATACAACAGAGTACCACTGAATTTTTTAATGTTTCAACTTCTTGAACTAAACGTAAGTCCATTCCTCCTTAGTTGGATCGCTGCAGCCCTCTACCAACGGAAAGTAGTTTTTAGATGTGGCAGTTGGACTTCAGAACCAACAACAATATATCCTGGCCTACCACAGGGATCACCATTATCTCCGGTACTGTTCAACGCCTACACAGTTGGAGAATCACCAGTGAGCAGATCACTGGACCTGGCAGGAAATTGTCGTATGCCGATGATGTTTTAGTGTATCGTCAGGGTAAGGATAGAGAGGAGGTTGCTGTGGAACTACAAACCGAACTCAATCGCATAAGTACTTGGTGTGATGAAGCTGGGGCAATGGTCAACCCAACAAAGGCAACAGTGACTTGGTTCTCGTTGAATAATCATATTGTCAACAACCCAACACCAACTGTAATGCTGTGTTCAGAGACGGTGGAAAGAACGCAGGCAAGGAAATACCTGGGGATACGGTTTGATCGAAGCCTTGCTTATAATGTGCACATAGACCAGGTGATAACAAAGGCCAAGCGGGGTTTGGCAGCGATGCGGGTGATGGCGGCAGCAAACTGTGAGCAGCGCCATCTATGTCTTCTGTACGAGGGGCTGGTCATGTCTGTTTTGGAGTATGCAATGGCAATCCTGACTCTCAGCCATAAGCAGATAGAAAGGATGGAAAGGATACAGAATGAAGCTATGCGCATTATTCTTGGATGTACAAGAGATACAGCATGCAGGGCGATGCGCTACCTTCTTGATTTTCCAACCATTGAAGAGAGAATACAAGTTTGCAGGGCACGCGCCTACCTCAGAATTAACGCAAACACACAACATCCACTGCATAGTGAAATTAGGAAGGTGAAGGGCAGCAAGTTAAAAAGAGGACGGTCGTGGATGGGTCAAGCCGAAGACATTCTTCAACAGGTGTGTTCACTTGAGGACTTAGAACCTGGCGAGGAGTGGGTGCAAGTGCCAACATATTTCTGCACATCCTTTTCAGTTGGCATCCAACTAGATAGAAAATGCAGACAAGAAAATCCGGCTGCTGTTGAGGCTGAAGTACAAGCGTTGATTTTCGAGAATTCGCTAGACGGTGACGCGGTCATCTACACAGATGGGTCGGTCGTCCGACATGTGAGAAGCTCATGGGCCTTTACAGCTCGGGCCGGAGGGAGAATTGTGAAGGAGGACTCTGGTGCTTTCACTGAAACCACAAGTAGCCTGACCATGGAAGTCATGGCAGTAAGTAAAGCAATAACATGGCTCGAGACACAGACATTCACTAGGGCTTGTTTCCTTAGCGACTCAATGAACATGATCAAGAGGATAGAGGAGGGGTCGATCCGAAGAGAATGGCTGCTGCCTCTGAAGCGGTCTCGGCTGGCAAAGATTAGTTTCATCTTCGTGCCAAGTCATGCGGGAGTACAAGGAAATGAGCGGGCTGACAAGCTCGCAGGTGAGGCTACTGTGGAGGGCGGACGCGCCATGGACCAGGCTGACATTCTGAATGCTCTACGAGAAGTGAGACTTTTGCGAGAACCAAGTGATGACTGTGAATCTACAACAATGGCCAGACTGCAGGAGCAGCAAATTAAAAGAGGGGTGGCCAAACAAGAACACTACGCAGGAAGCCAAAGAAGATTGATAAACCAACACAGAACTGGCGTCGTTAGCCGCTACACGCTGCGGGATTTGCTGAGGAGGGGATCCGAGCACTTATGGACTGAATGGTTCGATGTGCAACGAGGATGATCTGTCGACTAACTAACTAACTATTATCTTTTTATAGAACTTTCTAGTTGCCTCCTTGTAGCTTTTATGTAGAGTTTCTCCATATTCTCCCATTCATTTTGTTTATTTTTTTTTCTCTTAACTATTATATTCACATGTCTTCTCGCTATTCTATATTCTATGTAATCGCATTCCTGTTTGCTCTTCGACCACTTTTTATAGTTTTCCTTTTTGTCTTGTACAGCTTTCTTTACTTCTGTGTTCCACCAACTTGTTATTTTCGTTATCCGTGTTTTGTGTTTTTTCTTGGTTCCACGAGTTATCTTTGCTGTATTTAAAATCCTTGATTTGAGCAAACCCCATTCTTCTTCAACTGTCTTTCTTTCTATAGGTAATTTTGCAAAGAATTCAGATAGCTCTTTTTCATAATTTCCCTCACTGCCTCGTCTTTGAGATTGTTTAAGTTTATTGATTCACATGGCATGCATTTTCCTGCTCTTTGCTTCCTTCTGCTGATGGTTCTCATTGTGGCAACGACTGCTTTGTTGTCAAAGTGTTTATAGCTAAGTTGGGCCATTGTATCTAATATATTTCTGTTTCTGCTATTTCTTGTCAATATAAAATCAATTTGGCTTTCGGTATCTAGATCGTTATAATTATACCAGGTGTATATGAATGAGTCTTTGTGTTTTTATAATTCATTTGCTATATAGAGGTAGTGTTGGCTGCATAACACTATCAGTCTACTTCCGTTATCATTTCTTTAATTATGTTGGTCTCAAAATGCTCCAATATATATTTCTATGCCAGCTCTGTTGTGACCAAGTCTAGCATTGAAGTCTCCCATAACTATTACATTTTCCTGCTTATCTATTTTATTTAGCACGTCATGGATGCCTTCGTAGAAGTCCTCACATTCTTGTGCGTTATTGTTTGTATTACATGGTGCGTATATTTGTACATATGTTGTAATTGTTTGTTCTTTTATTCACACTGTTAATAATTCTTTCTGATATACATACATATCGGCGAGACGGACATATAATCAGATTGCTACTGGAACTATTAGTGTTGGAACTCTTCGCTGGCTGCTGAGGATGGGAACGGAGCGCATATGGGAATGTCCTGAATGTTGTGATGTCGGTTACTAAATCAATCAATCAATATATATATATATATATATATATATATATATATATATATATATATATATATATATATATATATATATATATATATATATATATATATATATATACATACTAGCTGACTCGGCCCGGCTTCGCCCATTCCCTGGTGGGGAGCATCGCATTTAATTCATATAAGTAGTCATATAAGCTCCCGTTCCCGTTCCCGACTATCATATCATTGGCACCTTGCCGTCTTGACAGACGATTGTTTGTGCTTTGAAAAGACATAATAACGTTTACCTATGGCGGTAGAGAATATGACTGATAAGGCTAATTTGCACTGTAAACGTCCGTTCACAGTGGGTTCATGTGAACACGTGGTCATTTCCACCATCATGCACCATCTTACGTCGCAAATGCTCGGTGTGTGACTTATCTGCAATAATTTTCTCCTTTGTCTTTATTCCATTTCTGATAGTTGCACTCCATGCGGCCGACTTGCTCCCAATGTGCATTATCAATGCCTGTATCAATCATGTCCCGCTTACATACATCTTTGTATCGTAGTAGAGGCCGACCCTGAGATTTCTTACCCATCTGTAATTCACCAAAAAAGATGTCCTTTGGTATTCTACCATCATCCATCCTCCTAAGATGTCCTATCCATCTAAGTCTACGAAGACTGAGCATGGAATAAACTGTCACACAACCTGATCTTTCCAATACTTCAGTATTTGTGATTTTGTCTTGCCACTTAATACCAAGAATTCTTCGCAGACACCGCATATGAAAGCTGTTTAAATGTTTCTCTTGGTGTGAGTAAGTTGTCCAGGTTTCACTGCCATAAAGAAGAGTACTAAGGACACAGGCTTGATAGACAAGGACTTTTGTTTTGGCAGTAAGCTTCCTGTTCTCCCAGACTCTTTTTCTTAACCTGTTCATTGTTGTTGCTGCCTTACCAATCCGGATGTTGATTTCCTGATCTAGGGATAATTTGCTATTTACCACTGATCCTAGATATGTAAAATGGTCTACCATCTCTAGTTCGGCGTCGTCAATAAAGATTGATGGTACCCCATGTGCACCTTGTGACATAATCTGTGTCTTCTTTTTGCTAATTGTTAAACCAAATTCAGAACAAGCATTGGAGAATGCAGATAGTAGACATTGCAATTCTTCCTCAGAGTGGGTCGTAACTGCAGCATCATCTGCAAAAAGCAACTCTCTGATCAGTACCCTCCTAATTTTGGTCTTGGCCTTCAATCTCTGAGCATTGTAAGAGGCCGCCATCTGAGCGTGAGTGAATGTATATACCACCATCCTGATCACGAAAGGCATATTTCAGTAGAAGTGAAAAGTATATTCCAAAGAGGGTGGGAGCTAGTACACAACCTTGCTTAACTCCACTCTTGATTTCAAATTCTTCAGAAGTTGCACCATCAAACTTGATTATACCCTTCATGCCTGTGTGGAACGATTCCACAATGGACAGAAGAGTTGGTGGGCAGCCAATCTTCTTTAGTGCCTTGAACAGACCCTCACGACTGACCAAATCAAATGCCTTTGTGAGGTCGATGAAGGCAATAAACAGTGGTTGATTCTGTTCACGGCATTTTTCTTGCATTTGTCGCAATGAGAATATCATATCAGTGGTAGACCGGTTCTGTCGAAAGCCACACTGTGATTCGGGGTAGACTTGATCTCCTAGGACTTGAAGTCTGCGCAGAACAATTCTGGCAAATACTTTTCCAACAATACACAGAAGTGAGATACCCCTATAGTTGTTGCAGTCGCTCCGATCGCCCTTGTTCTTGTACAGTGTTATGATGCTTGAATCTTTGAAATCCTGTGGGACTTGTCCTTCATCGCCAGCATAGCTCTATTAGCTGGTGGATCTGTAGAGTGAGTGTGTCTTGCCCACTCCTGATAACCTCTATTGGAATCCCATCCTTACCTGGAGCCTTGCCAGATGCAAGTTCATTTATAGCACACTTAACTTCTGTTATGGTGGGAAGTGTGTCCAGGTGGTCAAGAGTTGGTAGAGCCTCTATGGCGTTGAGGGCATCATCCGCTAGTTTGGTCTCACTTGAGTAAAGCTCCAAATAGTGCTCTACCCATCTGTCCATCTGCTGTTTCTTATCAGTGATGATTTCTCCAGTCAAGGTTTTCAATGGTGCACTTCTTTTGATCACTGGACCACAGGCTTTCTTTATTCCTTCATACATGCTTCTTATGTTTCCCTTATCACTTGCGATTTGAATGGACTCACATAACTTGATCCAATAATCATTTGCACACTGCCTGGCAGCCTTTTGCACATCCTTCCTAGCTTGCCTTAGCTCACTCAGAGTGTTACGCGTTGGTCTTTCCTTGTTTCTTAAGAGAGCTTTCTTCTTCTTATCAATCAAGGGCTGCAGAGTCTCGCTGTTTGCCGCAAACCAGTCCTGCCTCTTATGATCCACAGTGCCGTAAACCCCTACGGCAGTTTTATAAAGAGTTTCCTTAATTTGACCCCACTTTTCATTTACTGTACAATTTTCTGGTGTATCAGTGAAAGCGTCTTCAAGTTGCTGTTGAAACTGAAAGCACTTTTCAGGATCGTGAGTGTTAATAATATTAATCCTGGGGCTAGATGTGTGTTTAGCTGTGTAGATTCTCTTTGGTCTCAGTCTAACCCTTGCAACAACCAAAGAATGATCCGTATCACAGTCAGCACTGTGGTAACTTCGAGTCAATGATATATGGTTCAGATGTTGTCTCCGTGTGATGATGAAGTCCAGCTGGTGCCAATGGCCGGATCTTGGATGTTTCCATGTGACCTTATGCATCTCTTTTGTTTTAAAAAAGAGTTTGTAATACATAGGTCATTACTGGTGCAATGCTCCAGCAGCCTTTGCCCATTTTCATTCATGCGACCGATGTTGTATATTCCAAGGCACACTGCCTATGATCTAGAGTCCTTGCCCACAAGAGCATTGAAATCACCGAGCATATAAATGTAGTCAGATTTTGGAACTGCCTTGATCACGGAGTCTAACTCCTCATAGAACGAATCCTTCACATCATCAGAGGAATCGAGTGTCGGTGCATATGCAGTAATAATGGTGGCAAAACCACAAGAGGTTGCCAAGCGCAGTGATAATAGTCTTTCATTTCCTCCTGCTGGAATTTCAATCATTCCCAGTAGCGAATTCTTCACTGCAAAGCCCACACCGTGTTCCCTTTTTTTCTCCCTGCCCTCTACCCTTCCAAAAAAGGTGTAATTGTTTTCCCTGAGTGACCCTTCCTCAGCGAGGCGAGTCTCCTGCAGGCCAGCAATATCAATGTTAAGACGATTGAGTTCGGCATCAATCACAGCCGTTTTTCTCACATCGTCAATATTGGTCAAGTCAGTGGAAAATCCAGGACACATGGTTCTCACGTTCCAGGTTGCAAGACGTAGCTTGAGGTTTCTATTTTTATTTTTGTTTGTACCTGGTGCATTGGTTTTACAGCCTGCGATTCAGATTTTGTCCTAGCCCCAAGCACCCATTGAAGCAGGCAGGCTGTGGCGGATCAGCACCCAATTGGCCGGGGGCTGCCCAGCTTGAGGCGGGCGGTAGCTGATCAGTGACACCTGTAGGTGTCTCCCACCGTCAGAGGCAACGCGTGGCGCCCCATGTTTACGCCAATTTACAGGGACTTATAACCCGTAACAGTTGCCTCTCGCTTTGATTCCGAGACCAGTTAAGACCAGGGATGGAGTTATTGCTTCTCCATAGCACAAAGCCTGGGCTAAAATATAGAGATCATGTGTTGCCCATGCAGCATGATCCCTCTCTCAGCCTGCCTAGTTCACTCCAGAGGAAAGGTAACACCCCTAAATCTGAAACAAGACAAGCTGCAGAAGCTGCCGGATCAGCAAAGCAATCTCTAATGGTCCGCCTGTCGGAGCTTCGATCCTAGACCAGCCGCCAACCAAGGCTTAGGGTCTGATTTGCCCTGCCATGACATTTTGTCTTTAGCTTGCATTACCTCGCACCAGGGTAAGGGTTGTACCCTCCCAATTGCGCTCTTCCGCCAGAAGCCGTTTGCACAATGTGGGATGTCGGGTTTGGTAAGCGTCACCCAACGTTCGGCTCTAACAGAAAGCAGGTAGTACCGTCTACTGTTATACGGTAGCTCAGTCATATTATGACTAAGACCTGACACCTATATATATATATATATATATATATATATGCCGGTCTCTCTGGCCGAGGGGTTACAACACTTTCTCCGTAATCCCGTTTATCACGCAGAGTCCCGTAGCGGGCGAGAGCTGGGAGCGGTTCGACCCCCGCTGGTGACTTGCAGGATAACTGAGCCCGGCCGCCCAGAAAGCAATGGCAAACTACTAAGCGTAATCTTGCCAAGAAATCAACATACAGCTGAAAGATACTGATGTTGATAGCGATGTCCTGTAAAGAATATGCGAATGTATATATATATATATATATATATATATATATATATATATATATATATATATATATATATATATATATATATATATATATATATAGAGATAAAAATAAAGCTCAAGACTCTGCACAGATCACCCAGAACTAAGAAAATAAACTCACAGTCCCTACTGACTAAAGAACACCAACTCGCATTCAATTCAGAGGTACAAAGCATCTATGCTAACAAAGAAAGTATATCGAGCAGTGCGAATATTAAAAACAACATTGAAGAAAATTGGAATTTCCTAAAAACTACCTTGCTAAATGCTGCAACAAACACAGTCGGCTACGTACAAAGACAGAAGAAGAAGTGGCTAAGCGATAATACCTGGACGAAGATACAAGAAAGAAAACAAGCAAAACTAACACTTCTTTCTGCAAAAGACACATCTACATATGAAACCCATAAGCAAAAGTACTCTATGTTGGATAAAGAGGTGAAATCAAGCGCACGAAAAGACAAACAGAACTTTATTCACAGCCTGGCCTCCGACGCCGAATCAGCTGCCAGAACTGGAAACAACAGAGCCGTATTCCATATCATGAAGCAACTATGCAATCACTCACCTACACCAAATATACCCATCAAAGACAAACAAGGCAATCAACTGTTATCCGATGACCTTCAAAAGCAACGATGGGCAGAACATTTCAAAGAAATATTAAATAGACCGCAGCCTGACACTGTTCCGAACCTGGATGGAGAAATTACTATGCCCCCACTGGATGCCTCCTGCGAGTCATTCACCATGGAAGAGATTAAAGCAGCCACCAAAAAATTGAAGAACAACAAAGCTGTTGGTGAAGATGAAATCTCAGGAGAAATGCTCAAAGCAGCAGATGAGAACACCTTACAACGTTTGTTACAGCTGATCAATGAAATCTGGCAAAGCGAATCCCCACCACAACAGTGGAAAGATGGTGTAATTTTCAAACTGCCTAAAAAGGGCGATATGTCTGATTGCAATAATTGGCGTGGTATCACTCTATTGTCAGTACCAGGAAAACTTTTTTGTAGCATGTTACTTGAGAGATTGAAAAAGGCGATAGATGAAAGGCTCAGAGAAGAACAAGCAGGCTTCAGACCAAAACGGTCATGCATAGACCACATTTTCACCCTCAGAATAATCATTGAAGACTCCGTAGAATTCCAGTCGAAATTAATCACAAACTTTGTCGACTTTCAAAAAGCCTTCGACAGCATCCACCGTCCTTCACTTTGGAATCTACTTAACATCTATGGTTTTCCTACCAAATATACCAACGTCATAAAATCTTTCTACAAAGAGACACGTTGCTGCGTAAGAACAGAAACAGGCAACTCTGACTGGTTCTCAGTCGAAACAGGAGTGAAACAGGGTTGTGTCTTATCACCGATGCTTTTTGGAATAGCTATCGATTGGGTCATGCGCAAATGCACAAGCAACACAAATATGGGTATTCATTGGGTTGACAAAATTCTAGAAGACCTGGACTTTGCCGACGACATAGTGCTTTTGAGTTCAACACATCCGGATGCTCAAGAGAAAATAAACCACCTCCAAAATGTTTCAGGGCAAATTGGTCTCCAAATTAACACCACAAAAACAAAGACTATTAATCTTACCAACAGTTCAGATGAGACCAAATTGAACAGCTACGTTCTTGAAAAAGTCAACAGCTTCACATACCTAGGAAGCAAAATGACATCCACAGGGGACTCAACACCAGAAATATCAACTAGAATCGCACTGGCATCTAGTGCCTTCAACAAACTGTCAAACATCTGGAAGTCAAAGACACTCAGCAAACACACAAAACTTAAAATCTTCAACTCTTGTGTGATTCCAGTGTTAACGTATGGATGTGAAAGTTGGAAATCAACGGTAGCTTTAGATAAAAAATTAGACAATTTTGAGAACAAATGTCTTAGAAGACTTCTAAACATCCACTGGACAGACTTCAGAACCAATTCGCAAATAAGACAAGAGACTAAGCAAGATACAGTATCCAATTTCATAAGAAGACGCCGTTGGAACTACATCGGCCATGTACTCAGAATGGACAAGACAAGACTCCCCTACCAAGCCCTCATATGGTCACCGGTAGGGAAAAGAAAACGGGGAAGACCAAGAGAGACCCTGCGTAGAACCATCATTAGAGAAGGCTCATTCAATGGCCAAGTAAATATCCAAGATCTACAACAGATAGCAGCGAACCGCCAGGCATGGAGAGACAGGACTTCTGCCCTATGCGCCGCCTTAGGCCCAAGAGGAAAGACTAACTAACTATATAGATAGGTAGATATAGATATATAGATATATAAAAGGATGTATGCATGTGGGTAGGGATGTATGTGATGCGTTCGATAACTGTCCGTCCGATTGAGATGAAATTTTTGACATGTTTTCATTTCATTCACGTGGAGCCAACTGTCATAGTTCCTTACTGTACAATCAGCTATTTACTTACTAAAAATTTAATGTTGTATTTACAAGACAACATAAGAAAGGTTATATAAAGGGACATAACTTTTAGTAGCATTGCTATATCTTAGGTTACGTCCCCTGGCTATAGATAGATAGATAGATAGATAGATAGATAGATAGATAGATAGATAGATAGATAGATAGATAGATAGATAGATAGATAGATAGATAGATTGCTGTTTCACTCCAGAGTATACAAACGTGTAACTGTGGTGGATCTCCCTGTGTTCTTCCCCTTTTATGCTGATGTCCGCTATTCATATCAGTCCAATTTTCCTCTCTTTCATTGTTTCTATAAGTTCTTCTTTACTATTAAAAAAGCAGACCTTCATTGTGCCTATTTTTTTAATCGCTGATATATCTCGTAGTCCATTAACATTGTCGGGTCTATACACCACATGGAGGTGGGGTTGACTTGTGTAGTCTGCGGGTCATTGGCTGGTTATTAATTTTCACTTTTCACCCCTCCTGGGAGGGGCTAGCCGATCCTAACCCTGCCGGCTGCAGGGCCAGGTGAAGTCCACATTTTGCAGAACTTGTAGGCTTGAAAGTGATAAGTGAAATTCGATTAAGAATGACTTGCGCGATGAGAAAGTGAGAAAGAGTTGCTCAATTCATTTACCACACTGTCTCGCCTGAAACCATCTAAATACAGTGGCAAGACAAGTCAAGACGATTTCGGACAAATATAGGTGCAGTGGATGACCAGGGCGCTCTACGTGCCTTGCCCGTTGCATCATCAATGATGTTTTCTGTGCAGTCTGCGGAATCATGTCAAAATATGCTGGGTATGCATACCCTAGTTAACCGATCGGTTTGACGCCGAATCGGTTACTATCAAGGATGGGTGCCCACTTGAGAAAATTGCCAGATGCCTCTTAATGCAGATCCATCGGTAAATATAATTGTATCGCCATGACGAAAGTAGACTTAAATTAATTGCTGGATTTCTACTTCCGTAGCACCTGCTTGGCCACTCTCTACACTCACGTCCAAATGTGATAATAACACACTACAGACTGCATGTCTATTCGGCCCCCTGACCCAGTCCCTGCCTCTGAAAATCTTCTCAAGTGGGTACGCTTTGCTCATGGGGTCTAGCCTTGATCATGCATGATCATCCACGTAACAGCAAGTGGCCATTGACTGCATCCAGGGATTCATGCATGGGGTGTTCTGTGTGCGCAGCTACTGTGCGGTATGACCTTACTCGCAACACCTTGAGTCTGCAAATGTCGATAGCGCCAGGATGTATAACATACACACTATTGGGGTGGCCCTTGTACACCCAAGAATCACCCCCATGGCTTCATTCTGTATGCGCTCTATTTTACCAGATTGAGACATGCACACATACTAACACACAAGCATGCGCAATCCACGAGAACACTATATTAATTGAGTGATATACACAACATTTACCTGAAGTGAAACGTTAAAATCAAGGGGTCGTTTCCAGACTTCAGAATTAAAGAACAATTGTTACCAATTGAGGAGACACCCTTGCGGTAAGTCTTGCTGTGAATACGTAACGGCGGGCTTTGAGGGGTGAGTGTT
>JACEFZ010013227.1:0-22500 GCA_014155875.1 Cepaea nemoralis
CAATAGCTGGTTAGACTGACACAATAAAGAACCTTGACACAAGCAACACTGCACAGACAATAAGGCACTACAAAAACATAGGTTACACAACATAAACCCCAAGACACGACATAAACAAAGAGTTGTGACACAATTTACTATCCCACCAAGAACCCAGGCTTGCTGACACTAACTAGTCAGCCGCTCCTGTAACAATGGAAAACACAATCTATGATTATCATTGTAAAGAAGACATATTAAACACATGAAGCAATGAGCACATGAATTAACCCATAGGTCATAAATGTACCTCCATCTAATTATCTATTCTGTTATTCTGAGGTAACCCTTGATGTCTATGTCATGATCATTCTTTGCTACCCCCTTCTTCAAGGTGACTACATCTCTAATTGTTAAATACAACAATCAGTATTGCATCATCAGGTCACCCACTTTATTTTCTTCTCCAATTGTGCCACTGCTATCATGAGATTACACTTGATATTGCTAGAATGGACCACCTAATGCAACAATGTCAATCTGCTCCACCTTTTCAGTTCAATGTAACTACACCACACAGCTCCTACATACACAAGCCGTGGAAGATTGATCTCATTTGTCCAGCTGTAAACACATAGCTACAAACAACAGAGTACATACATCAGCCGTTGCAAACAGCCACAACATCTCAACACATTTGGTTAACATATAACAGACATTGCACACAAACAACATATCAGCATTGATTCAGTTAACAGGCATAAGAATGACATCTTTGTTCTGGTAAATTAGGCTGTCATTCCTACCTACCAAAGTGGCTACATTTGCCAAGGAACCCATAATCAGTTCCCTGTCTACACCTTCCAGAATATTTTATACATTAATTTGTACCAAGTCACCGGTAACACAAGACAACACAATATTCCCTATAAACCACAAGTTCATGGAACACTATCAATGTTCAACCCAAGATATTGTCACAACTAAACACTACCTACTATATTCTCAGCCTAATGCTCAACAATTCCCTATCCACTGTTACGCACACCGGCAACTGTTTTGCTAACACACCGTACTCTTTTCCCTAATATAAAACATATATTGACAGGTTGAACTCCTGTGCTCCACATCTGATAGTACACTTTACTCCTATGCAACAATACACAACATTATGAACTCTGCCACCATCAGACACTAAGTTACCTCAACATAGGGACTTCACTGGACAACTACCTCAACAATGTCCCAGTTTGCATGAAGAGTACCAGCACTAATATGATACTGTGCAAGTTACAGCATCTGATTAGCATTACAAACTAACAACCAGCAAGCAAAACATGTCTAACTATGAAAAGCAACAGACATACATACAATGTGGAAACACCATATTTGTAGAATGTGACAATGTAACCTTACACATAGAAGAATCACAACATTCACAGAAAGTTAAAGATAAAGATAAACATTTATTACACAGGAACTCATTTAGGGACTCTCTGATGCCCCTAAGATAGCTCATAAAATAAACACACAATATTACTAAGTGAAAGTACACCAAATAGTGGCCAGAGTGCCTCATTCATATGAGACAGGATCCAAACACAACAATGTCCATGGCAGGATACAGAACATTAGTACTAATATAATAAACAGTGTACTATATATATTATGTCATTATTACACACTAATGACCAATAAGTGTTATTCAAGGCCCAACACAATCAGTGTAATATTATTTGTGAGTGGACAGCAAATGTACAGTTGTGCGCTCTGTTCCCCACCATTCTTCCTATCATACACCGGTTATAAGTTTTGCTATCTTACGCTTCATGTCGCATAGCAAGTGCATATATCTTTGCGAAAGGTGGTACGTAGCAATAAATCACATCCTTCCCCTGGTAAAACAATCACCCTGTTTTACTACACATAAAACTCCCAGTTTGATACACTAGCACAAACACTATTGCATTCTGGTAACAGATGTGACACCAGACTTCAATGCTAAATAAGAAACCCCTTTACCAATATCAGTTCCAGATGCACCTGCCTGTTCTCCCTCAATACAGCCACACTTCATTCGCAGTTACGATTACACTATGATGGCTGATACGCACCCCGCGTATTAAGATGCATTATTTCCTACGCCTAGTAGCTATCAATCTGCATGGCGTCCCTACAATTCAACACATTATTTCCTTTACTTCTATTTATTACCTACATGTCCTAACTACATAGCTTAACCATTAACCCATCATTGCCACATATAACATGTAAGTACCCTTTCCCTGCTTTACACATGTTATAAATATTACACATATATTATGGTTATTTTCCCCTACTCATGTTGCTTTGGAGTGTTCATACCCAACACTTGACCAAACATCCAATGTGATGCTCACCATAATCACAGAATAATCCTGTAAACATATCTTGCTGCTGTATACACATACACATATGATTCTCACCACTCTGTTGTTAAGTAACCTTCATTTCTAGCAACCTCACAAGCACTTACTCCCTTCCATGCCAACATGGCCTGCATGGCACCATGTGGCATTATTTCAGTCTTTACTATAAACTAATTTATGACCCCACACATTGTATATTTTGGTGAATCTCCCACATATCTATTCAGCCAGTAACACATTAATGCCATAGGATAACCATGTAAAATAATTCCCAACAAAATAATCTTGTGCCAGCATGGCTGGCATGACATGACAGTCTCTATGATACTTAACCACCATCAATGACCTATTCCTACATATTTCACATCACCATTGTCTGATTGCTGACATCTCTATGTGTTACATGTTATTTTCATAAAGCCTTTAGGGACACTAAATCCTTCTGTAGAACTAGCTCATTTCAATAGCACTTATTCATATTATCTATTTATATTTCTTTGTTCCTACAAGCTCACCTAACTAGCAATTATTTTCACCCACGCCTGTCCCACCATGTAAACACTTTCAAGTTGGTAAACTGGCGTGTGCTGCGATTATACAAATATTTATTAAATTAAACATTTTAAACTTAATCAGTTAAAACTTACAGTTTTGTCACAACATTAGTTGACACAGATCAACTCAGGGAATTGTTCCCACACCTGACAACAACAGAACAGCACTGAACTGAAGGCCATGCTGCCCGCATCTCTCATCAGCACAAAGGACTGCTAAAACAAAACTGGCTTCCGATTCCTTTGTTAAGCCGAGTTCCGGTGGTGGCCAGGACAAATACGGCTTTGATAGACCAAACTAAGGTGCATTGGAATGTTGTAGACACCAAGGTGCATCGGTTTGGCGCTATCACAAGAAGAACCAAAAAGGAAATAAAATGTAAATTAGTGACGAAACAGTATGGATTTGTGGAGGGAAAGGGGCAAAACAATGCAATTATACATTACGGACACTAACAGAAAGGTCAATAGAGAAACAGAGAAAACATATATTTGTGCTTCATAGATTATCACTAAGGCATTTGATAAAGTAAAACATAATGAACTGATTAAAATGTTGAAGATATCAACATTGATGAAAAAGATTTAAGAATAATAAAGAATGTTTACTGGAACCAAGTAGCAGCAATTAAAATGGGAATTAAAGAGGGTAGTTACGAACAAATAAAGCTAGGAGTACGACAGCGGTGTGTCTAGTCACCAGTTCTCTACTCCCTATATATCATCATCATCATCAAGTGCCGTGCCGGCTGGCGTAGGCGTTCATGGCTCTCCATAGATCTCGGTCTTTGGTTTTCTGGATCAACTCTGCTGCTGATATTCCTCCATGCCACCTTCTCAATCCATCCAGCATCACTTCTCTTGGTCTACCTCTGCCTCTCTTCCCCTAGATCTTTCCAGTGTTACGATGTTCTCCAAGCCTCTCTTTCTCATCACATGACCGAAGAAAGCTGTTTGTCTCCGTCTATTGTTGTATATAATGTTCTAGTTTCGTTAGCCTGTTTCAGGCAGTCGTCGTTAGTTACTCTGGCAGTCCAAGGAATTCGCAACATTCGTCTCAGGAACCACATCTCTGTTGCTTCTAATTTCTTCTTAATTTGTTCCATTACATTTCCAAGATTCACTGCCATACAGCAAAAACTGTTCTACATAGCATTTCAGCACTCTCTTTCTTACATTCAGTGAATATATATATTCACATTAGTTCACATGCTTTTCCAAATTCCATGAATCTGTATCATATAATATTCTGGATTGGGTGTAGACAAGGCAGGAATCCACGTTTAGGTTTATTCATTTCGTTCTTGTGCCGGGACACGATGACGTCAAAGGAAATGAAGAGACAGTGGCTTTTGCTGGTTCTGTGGCTATTGTGGAGGAACCATCAGTTGACCGAGCTGACATTAAATATCTTAGTGGAACTGCTGATTTCATTGACATGCCTAAGACAAGGAACTTCCACGGCATGGCAGGCATTGGTGTCATGTAGGGAGTTGCGAGACGACGAATGTGTACGGGACATAAGAAAGCTGGTGACCCAGCACCGAACTGGTGAGATTAGATGTGATGTGTTCAAACGTGAGACACTTGTAGAAAATCTTAGAAGTAGATTTAAGCTCCTACGGACTTGTCCGCATTACAACTAATATAATCCATTTTGGTAATTGACTGTAAAGTATAACATAATTTAAGATTCACTTTAAGCTGCCAAGCAGTTGTTAATGTATACATTTAATTCTCATATTGTTGAGAACACGTATAATACATTTTCACAAAGCCTTTATTAACTTTATCTACTTCTTGCAGGTGGTTTTAATGCTTGTTGTGATCTTGGCTGTGTTTATACTTTGTTGGATGCCTCTTGTAGTCTCCATTATATACTCGGAGTTCTTTCACCAGCAGATTAATGAGGTAAGTCTTGCTTTCTATAGCCATAAAGTTAGTTGCCTATCCTTTACATGACGTCACAGTCAACACCAGCATTTTTTTTTTGCTGTTGTGATTTCTTGGCAAGATTACATTCAGTTGTTTGCCATTACTTTCTGAACGACCGGCACCCATACCGTTTTGTAAAACAACAACGTAAGGCGGTCTGCCGCCAAATCGCCCACAGCTGTGTTTCAAACGCGGGTATGTGGGATTACGAACTGCATCCGTAACCCCTGTCTATAGCCATTCAAGCCAAAATTTGATTTTCTCATAGTTTGTTTTCCGCGAGCAGATTTGTGAGTAATTTAATTAACGACTGCCTTCCATTTCATGCGACATAATGAAGATAGATGTTGAGTTCATATGTTAATACCAATTGACACTCGATATGTGATATGGTCAGAATAGCGCCCATACAAATGTATCTAGAGCAAATTTTTATACAAATGAGATGAACGCG
Organism: Cepaea nemoralis; assembly: GCA_014155875.1. Lineage (NCBI taxonomy): Eukaryota > Metazoa > Mollusca > Gastropoda > Stylommatophora > Helicidae > Cepaea > Cepaea nemoralis. The sequence continues at coordinate 5,331 of JACEFZ010013227.1, forward strand.
AGGAAACGGAGTCCCTACAAAATCTGTTCGACGGAAATTTTAACTCAGGACAACAGTCATGCGATAAGCAGATTGGGGTAAGATTAGTTTTCATTACATATTCAAAGTTTTTGTGACTGGACATATTGACACATACAATTAATTTTAATCCTTATCCTAAATAGTTTTAACCATAAGCAGGCATATCAAATAAGATAGCTTGCATTGTGTATTACAGAGTTCTGCCACAAGCAGACTGACTAGATACAGTTAGTTTTGCCACATAAAAGATTGGCCTGAAAAAATTAATGGTTCATTACCGCTTGCTTGCTTGCTTGTGTTCGTGGCTCTGAGCTCCAACGCGAAGTCCTGTATGTCGGTATGAAGGCAATCCTGTTGTCCAACACAGTGTGATGTCATACAGGACCTGAGGTTTGCGTGAGTATCCGGTCTGTCCCCATGTCTGGCTTATTGGTGTGCAGACACGGTGATTCCTCGCCGTACAGGCAGACACTCTCCGACTTCGGAGGTAATCGGCGATCCATACTGACTTTCAGACAGGACCCCGAAGGGACCTGTTGCCCAGGATTCTCGACAGAGGACGCGGGCAATAGGTCTGGCCAGTATATAACCCGGCCATGGTGCCTTGGAAACACCTCTGCGTCCACATGTTACATCTCACATACCTCGAAGTTTTTCATATTACATTAATAGACAGGTAAAATTAGTTTCATTATTTATTAAGAGTTATCCTATGAATAGATGACGAAAATACAGTTAGGATTTCATTGTCTTGTTTTGTCTATCTTCTGTCGAAACCTATGGAAAGAACTGTTTCGTTCTCTAGTGTCGAGAGTGCAGACCTCGCGGATGCAGGGTGAGGATGTTGATATTGTCGATCTCCTACCATTTGGTCTTCCTCGTTGCTCTCTGTAACCATTATTTTTTTAAAAATTTTTTTTTTTCATTCGACGGCATACGGCGGTAGGATAAAGGGTATCGCCACACCTAAGGAAAGCTATGGGGCGCCTTCCCTAGGCTTGCTTACGGACAAGATGGTGTGCCCTTTTTAGCCTTCACGCAAACAGGGTTACGCAGGAAAAATGAAAGCATGAGGCGGACTAAGATGAGAGCAGTCAACATACAGTTGTTTGTTGTGGTCTCAAGTTTCACACCCTATAGCGTGAGGTTTCACTGTAGAAACATTGGCTAGTTTCTGTCGATCAGTGGTGTCACTGCCAATAAGAAAAACAACAGTCAGATACAGACTAAATCAGACAAACTTAAATTATAAAAAATAATAATGGAAAGGATAAAAAAAAAAAAAAACATCAGGCATAGAACTAGCTGGCTTTAGACGAAATACAGGTTCAAGTGTATAACATAGTTTACAGAGGTGCATATTCTAGAGAAGATAACTAGAAAAGCAGGAGCGTGCCACTATAGAGCTGTATCAGACTACTCACTGAACAATAATGGAGGGGTATATGCCCGGGGAAGAGAAGAGGAGGAAGACAACGCGAAGAGGGTGGAGGATGTGGCAGATGATCTCCAGATGGGTGTATCGGACGCGGGACATCTTGCTTATAACGAGACGTTTTCTGAACAGTTGTAATGGGGGGAAACGTCACCCATGCAAAGGACATGCTACTGAATAAATTGAATGAACGAATGAATTAAATGGGGATTCCCATTTACACTTAACAGAGACAACAAAAGTGCTATACAGTGAACAAAAGGCAGCCGCTAAGAATATGTGATGATAAAACCGGTTCGTTTGATATGCAAACATCGAGCTAGAGCGAATTGCATTGTTGTACCATTGTCTGTTTCAATCAATCAATCATGTGCCATGCCGGAAAGCGTGGGCGGTCATAATTCGCCATTTCACTCGATCACCAGTTTACCAGTTCACCAGTTGTCTGTTTACCTGATATATAATGGAAAGATAATGAGGAATGGTAGAACACATTTTGCCTAGGAACAATTTAATCCCTTTTTAGCCGGAGAAATATAAATGCCCGAGCTCTGTTTTGTTGACCAAACACTGTTACAATCAAGAAGACAAATAGGAATTGATCAACTACGGAATTCACTGCAAGAGAAAATTGAAAAAAAAAATAAATATCCCAATGCAATAAACAAAAATAATGACAACAGATAAACGTCAACAGAATATTTATCAACGGAAACAAATTACAGAGGGTGAGCAGTTTTGAATATCTAGGTTCACTTCTGATATGGGATGGAAGTGTCATGAGAGACGTTACACTTGTGCCCTGCAACAAGTAAAGCACTTAAAATATGAATGGATTGAAACAGATAGAACAGCAAATGTCTAAATACCCAGAACACGCGTATATCCATCGACGTGTGGAAACTGGATATTAACAAATCAGATGAAACGCACAACTGTTTCTTTGAATATAAGCATTACAGAATAGTATTAGAAATTCAGTGAACGAAGAAGAGAACAAACGGGTGTGTCCAACAAGAACCAATATGCAGAAGAATAGTTATTAAGACACAGTACATTTTAGGAAAATTAAATACATTTGAGGTGTCAATTGGGAAACGGAGAAGAGAAAGACCACAATCTGGATGGCTTCATAAATTATTTTCTCAGGCAATTCCCCCCTCCCCCTTCCTAAGACCCAAAGGGGTTCGTCGCTGGAGCTACGGAGTTCGCTCTCCGTGGGACACTTTTGGCAGACCGCCATGCAGAAATAAGATCGAGCCATATGGTATACTGGGTGCAATGTAGTCTTCCCTTTTGTGTGTGTGTGTGTAAACGTGTAACACTTTAGTTCAGTGGTTCTCAACCTTTTTTGGTCCGTTCCCCCCTTCACCATATTTTTTAGGACGTCATTCCCCCCCCCCCCCCCCTCACCATATTTTTAGGACATCATTCCCCCCCCCCCCCCTTACCATATTTTTAGAAACGTCATTCCCCCCCCCCACCCCCTTTTGTATTTCCTCCCCTAAAAATTTCCCCCTGCCCCTACCACAGTATACGTAATAATTGAAGCTAAATTTAATAGCACATACTAAAACAAGTCTAGACACTGTACATAAATGTGATTTGCGGATCTACTTACGTTATAAAATGAATTTCAGAAGAGTGATCCGTACAGAAGCGTTAACAGTATGAAAGGAAAAACAAGATCAACGTAATCGGTCTTGTATTAACACGATCTTGAAATAATCTTCATCCCCCCCCCCTGGAAACCCCAAAATTCACCCCTGGGGGGGGGGGGGAAATCCCCACCGGTTGAGAACCACTGCTTTAGTTGGATTCAAGATGGGATTGGCAATTTACACATGACACAAATAGCGACAGGACATATGTCTTATGGTAGAGAGACATGTCAAAAGCCGGTTATGGCGAGAAAGTTCGGCACAGGTCACAGAACTGGGCGATTACGAGATCATCTGATGACATTTGTATTCGAAAGACTTCTAGTGTTGCATTTCCACTAGATTATATTAATATTAGAACACTAAAAGTTATTATCCACGATATGGCTGGTTCTTCCTCTTCTTCTGCTGCTGATTCATCTTCTGCTTTTTCTCTACTTCTTGCTCTAATACTTCTCTTTCTCTTCTCCCTCTTCAGATTAATATTATTGTCTTCCATACATGTTTGTTTGTTTTCCTGTGGCAGATAAAGAATTAGACTAGTTATTTTCAAAGACAAACGCTGACTAAATTACGACAACTCATTTAAATCTGTATGTTTTTTTCTCTTTGTCTCTTAGCTAGAGGAATGGTATAGTAATTTTGGCTATTTCGCACGTTACCTGGCTCACTCAAATAGCCTCATAAACCCCATCATATACGCAGGCTTCAATGACAACTTTAAGAAAGGTAAGACTTGCCCGATATGTTTTATCACATATTTCATATAAATCACACGCAGAAGTAAGACACGCATATCACATAACCAACTACCGGCATAAACCAGATCTTCTTCTTCTTCTCCTTCTTCTTCTTCTTCTTCTTCTTCTTCTTCTTCTCTTCTTCTTCTTCTTCTTCTTTTGTTCGCTTGAAATGGGTTTATAACTACAATGTTGTCTCTTGTATGAATTTAACTGTCTGTTTCAATTCAGTCAGTGATCCATATTGTCGTATTTCTTGGCTAGAAGGTGTGCCTAGATATGCAGTCTTGGTTTATGTTATCTACTGCCTGCGACGCCAATCCACATGTGCACATGGCTAATTCACCAATCTTGAATTGTGTATACATGTGGTTGCGTAATCTATTGTGTTCTGTTCTGAGACGCAGAATAATGACTTGTTCTGGTCTGCCCATAAGATTCTGGTCGTTTGAACAGGTTTTGGTGGCTTTCTGACTTCTTGGTCATACTTTTCTTTTGGTGGTATGTAACGGGCACATCAGGCTGTTCTTCTTTTTCTCCTTCCTTAGCCAATCGATCAGCTCTGTCGTTTCCGGGTACTCCACAGTGGGATTGTAGCCACTGTATGATGACCTTACGCTGACTGCCAAGTTCAGAAATTAGTGTCCGTAGTACTGGCAGTTTCCCAGACAGGAGCGCCTCGAGTACTGATTTTGCATCTGTCAATAGCACCACAAGTTGTGCACCATGGCTGGTATTTAGTAATTTCTGTGTTGCTATCTTGATTTCCTGGACTTCAGCATCATAGTTATGGCAATACTTTCACGTTTGTACTCTGGCTGTGTCCCTAGTATTATTTGGGTATTCTATGTGCACTCCCGCTGCTCCATTTAGAAAAGCATTTTGTGCTGACTCAGTGTAGACTCAGATCCAGAGGTCATGTGGGTATTCTTCATCAAGGAAGCTAAGAGTGGCTGTCCTGCGTTGTACACTGTTCTGTTCTTCCTTGTCAGATATTCCTCTCACTTTTGTCTGGATTTGTAGTAATAGTCTATGTTCCCATGGATTTCGTTCTGGAATAGTTTTCAGGGGGATACCAACTGTAGGCAGATCGGTGGTTTCTCTGCATAGTCTTTTGATTTGGTAGATAAAACTACTTCTTTTCAACCGCCTCATAGCAAAGTTTTCAAATCTGTTCTTCATAGTGTGGCCTGGCATGAAGAGGAACTTTTCTGCTTTTTTTAGCGTTTTCGTATCTCAGCGCTCTCTGAGTGCTTGCGTCCTCCACATATTCTCCATCTTCACATCTCCTTCTTGTTCTCGCCGCATACTAACTGGCGTGGACGATAATTTCTCATAAGAAACTTCGATCTCAAGTGCCAGGGATACAATACTTCTTGTCATTCCTCTAGGACTCTCAAGACCGGTACGTGGCGTTCGGGTGGTCTAGGCTCTCGACAAGGTTTCTTCCATCTATCGGAGTCAAGTTATTGTAGAGAGTTGTCTCCCGTCCGGTACTAAAATACCACCTCCACGAAGACCGAGGTACAGAGTTCTCCTTCACTTCTTCAACAAGGGCACGCCAGCAAAGTAAGGTAATAGCGGACTATACTGCTAATGCAATGAGCACATCCCTTACTCTCAGGCCTACAGGATGTTATGGCGCTATCACATCACACACCCTTAGCAGCAAACTTTCTCGGGACAATGTTTTGTTGTTGACATGACCGATACCAGGACTTCACATCAGCGGAAAGACATGTCCGGTTGTCACCGGGTCATGATTCACACAGCCCGTATTGACTGGCTTGGATTGGACCTAGGTTAGCAATGTTTCCTCAGGAATTTTGAAGCTGGGGGATATACAAGGTAGTCTGGGATCGTTTCTCACAGTATTCCACGGTCTCATCTGTTTCCTTGGGTGTTTCTAGTTGTTGCATTATATTGCAGTGCCTGTTTTCTCGTATATGGCTGCATAAAGTTGGCTGTTTTATACGCGCATTAGCTTAAATAAAATAACATTTGTGGTTTAAACAATAAGTTAAAGTCCCTTTTACCCGCCTTAAGGCGCATGGAGCATACGATGCTGGACTCATATTGTGTATAGACCAATCGGCGCTAAGTGGTCGATATCAAGCCGTCCGCTTTTACTTCTCAAAACATTTCCTGGTTCCCATTTTAATCCTGGTTGACCAGAGAGCCCATGTCAATGTAAAACCATTCTGCCGTGTGCGGTATCCATCTCAGTGCTTGTCGATCAAGGACTCTTCTCCAAGGAACCCTGCCTTCCATCGCTGTTCTTTCCAAACCGTTGTGATGTTTAATGTAGCCAAAGTATTTTAATTTCCAAGAGATGCTGATGTTTATATGCCAGTTTTCATCGATATTCAGGTCTGGTAGCATGTCAGTATATTTCTTATTTTTGGTAAGTAACGGAAAGCACATCTTTTTACACACCGTGAGGTTGAAGCAAAATCACAGTGGTCTAAGACAATTTCAGCTGGTGTATACGAGATTGAATTTATTATAGTGTCACGCAAGAACATTGGTACTTGATGTATAAGAGATTGAATTAAATAAAGGTCATTCGAGAACACTGGTATTGGTGTATGCGAGATTTAATTAATTATAGTGTGGTCCAAGAACATTGGTAGCTGGAGTGTAAAGAACTGAATTAATAACACAGTGGTCCAAGAACATTCGCAGTTTCGTTCCCCGATGGTATAACTATATTTTCTTCATAAACTGTAATCTTATGATGCCTTGGGAAAGTATAAGAGAGCGTCACTTAGAGTTTTGAGGAAAGGACAAATGAAATCTATAGAGTACATTAGCTGAAAAGGTGCAATAGATATTTAACCAAAATGTGAAAACATTATTCAAGGGGGGCATGAGCAAACAGAAATATGTTTGTGAAAACTTAAATAATATTACAAATAACACCAACCTCATTACATATCACACTGACATAAAGATCTGGAGAATCGGGATCGCTGATGTTTGCTATATATATATCTGGAGGACAAGAAGAAGAAAAATAATTAGGAGGAGGGAGAGAAGGAGAAGAAGAAGAAAGTAAAAGCTTTCTCTGATTCTCCTCTGAATGTCAGTCAATATATATATATATATATATATATATATATATATATATATATATATATATATATATTATATATATATATATATATATATATATATATATATATATAAACATTATTACCTAATACTTCTCTGAAATCCAGTCAATATGTATACATATTTAAATATTATTACTTGATTCTTCTATGACTGTCAGTCAATACCTATATATATAAAAATATGATTACTTTGATTGTCTCGTAAGTTCCTCGATATTCTTCATGATGAACCGACAATCTTGTGTTTTCATACTCTATCCAGGCTTTCAGAATCTGTACCGAGGCGGAGACCGACGTTCCCGTTACAATACGATGGTCTCCAGAGTCGACTCATTCCAGAGCTCCACGCATGTCACAAAAGTGTGACGTCGCCACAGAAAACAGCAGAATGCTCTTCTTTAACAGCACTCACTGAGAACCTAGAAAAACTACCGTAGTTACTAGAAGGAGGAGTGGGGGAGGGGGGGGGCCTTGATGAGATCAGTCATGAAAGAGCGTAGATCAGAGACTCGCCTTCGATACTGCAAACAGTTCGAAAGCCTTTTTTCCTGACCTGATTGTGAACCTCACCCATAGTATGACAATGTAGATGTTGGTGTGCTGAGTTAAAATATTCGTGTTTGCGATTAGTGTGAATTAATACCCTTAATAACAATGCTAAAATTTGGTGTAAATGGGGAGCATTTATTCCAGGGATTCCGAATGTCATCACCATTATCAAAGCATATATATTCGCCTGACTTTTGTTTCAATTGCTTAGAGTTTTCATCTATAAGCAAAAAACAAACAACAATTAACAGCAGCTGCTGCAACAGTAAGGAGAAGAAGAACAGCAGTGACTGAGTACGTTATGGATAAGAGTCACAACGTTAGAGATGCAGACAATATACCATACGATCAAAATGAATACTAAATGTTTCTTTCATGTCTACAAATCGTGGGTGTTGTTCTGACGATTACTTTTATTGCTTGTAGTGATCTTAGTTCTCAACAACAACAGCAATGATCTTAATAATAGCAACAACAACAACAACAGTTACATGAACGAACAGAATATATCAGTGACAAAACTTTCACAGTTAAATCATGTTAAATGGATACCTGAAAGGATCACAAATATTGTGTTGATTTTACAGGTTCTTATTGTGTTGTTGTTATATTTTTCTGACTTTTGTATTTCATTTGCTTGAAGCATTCATAATTGTCAACAATAACAATAGTAACAATAATATCAGCAGCAGTAGCAACAGCATTAACAACGCCAATAACAACTGTAGGCACAGAGCAGAGACAAGCCTTCGATGTTGCAAAAAGCTTGTGAATCCCACTCTCAGTTTACAGCTATAGTGCCATGGCCCACTATCGTAGAATGTATACATACTATATTCGAGTTGGTCCTTTACATCTAGGTATCAGCAGTTTTCTTCTTATGTCTTTCATTTCCCCATTCCAACCCTCCTTAGGCGTCTCTTACGACATGTATGGTAGGTTATAGCGTTACTATTCTTTATTCCTCTTATTATCCACGGTGACACACGGACGAGGCATTTGTATAATAGTTTGAAATACAAATAATAACCGTCATCATGAGCCGTGCTAGCGCATTGCCTATTGCCCTTGCCTGCAGATCTGTTTTAACGGGATAGAATTATCATCGAGGTGTTTTATTTTAATTAACCAGGGCTCCCAGATCGAATGTGTTCATTACTTCCCAAGACATTATCTGGAGACCAGGACAAGTCTTGGGAAGTAAAATCGGCCGGGCAGATATTGACCACATCACCTGTCATGTAATGACAGGTATATGCGAATGTAGGGTTAGAACCATATGGCATGTGCTGATCAATTCATACACAAGAGTCATTGACTTCTTTTACTTTACTAAATAGTCGTCAGTGCTAACAGCACCAATCATAATTTTTTAAAAAAACAAACAACGTAATATGGTAGAGATTAACAGATGCTGTCATAGTTTAAAAACATGTCCTGAAAGGAACTTGAGTATCACGGGCAATAGAAGAGTCCCTTTGTTGGTAAATTAGTTGCAGTTAAATGTAATCGCCAACAGCGAAAACAACAAGAACAGCAATATAAGACACACCTTAGCAATCCAAACGACGTGGATTTTTTAATTAAAGGTGTCCTTTTGCAACACGGCCATGCTCGACCCAATAATGCCCGTGCAACAGTTGAAACCATTGAAGACCTCCACATTCAGTGTGTACCACATCCAATTTTTTTTTCTATAGGAATCCAAGCAATTTATCGGCTCTGGAGGACGCTGGAGAACGCAGTGGTGACTACATCAAACAATGATACATTTGTTCTTTACTTTTTTTATAATATATTCTCCCAAAACGAAAACAAAAACATTTAAGGTTTTCATTTGAAGACGCCACGGAGTCAAAGTTGCGAGAAACAGAGATATATTTTAATAAATAAGAATACAGACAACAAAAGTTGCTTACTAGGGAATGTGTGGTAGTCAAATAAAATTCGAAGTAGATCCAAATTTAAAACATTTAACTCTGAGACTTCATTTACACAATTACTACTAGACTACCAACATTCATCCATTAGTACATGTGCAGAATAGCAAGGCAAGCACGGCGTGACAGAATCACAAATGTGGAACTCATGCAGCGAACTAACCAAATTGCAGTGAATCAAAAGGGAAAGGGGAGGAAAAGGAGGGAAAGTGGGAGGCGTTGGCGCTGAGTGACGCAAAATGAGAAAACCTGTTAATAGTTTAACTAGGAAGTCTTTCTTCTGGAACAGAAACAAAGAAATAGTGAGAGACTAACACTACTGGAGAAGAGAATTAAGGACAGGGATCATTACAGTCAGGAGGACATGTAAGGAGCTGCAGAAGAAAGCAGCGGATAGGAGTCTATGCTGCACTTGTGGATGACAGGCAGAAGAGTAAGCAGAATTCTCAAACCACTATGTTACCATGGCTTCACTAAAGCAACAGTAAATAAAGGAGGCCTGTACACTCATTAAGGCGCATTGGGCATACGGTGCTAAACCCATATTGTTATGCACTAATCGGCAATTATAGGTTATGTGGTCAGTATCACGACTGACGCCTTTACTTCCCAAAACATTTTCTGGAATCAATTTTCGGCAGAGATGGTCTGAGAATCCTGATTAATTTTAAAACTCCGCCACAATGCGGATTCAATCCAATGACCACAGGACGGGCAAGCTAGCGTCTAACCACTTATACCACGACAGAGCTCTTTTACTTCACTAAATACAAAATATGTGTATTCTTTTTATCTCATCTCATCTCATCTCAACTCATCAGGTTCCTCTTGTACCTTGCGGTGTCGAGGTCAAGTATAAACATCGTGAGAGTGACCGCTTATGGGCTTCATGTATTGATATTTCCATGGACTCTGTTATTCCTGTGTCCATCAGTTTACGTGGTCGGCCTCTTCCTCTGCTTCCCTCTGGTCTGTACATCATTGCTTGTTGTGGTATACTGTTAGTTGGTAACCTACTTGCATGGCCAAACCATTTGACTTGTTGCCTTTTAATAAAATGTAGTGCAGCTATAATTCCCACTTTAGTCCTGATTTCCTCATTTCTGATCTTATCTCTTCTTGATACATTGAGTATTCTTCTCAGGAATCTCATTTATGTTGTTGTGAATTTTTCTTGTCTCTTGTTCTGTCATTGTCCAGGTTTGGCATTGGTAACACAGAGTTGTTAGGAAGATTGTGTTGTAAAGTGCTTTCTTAGTAGTTATTGATACATGTTTGTTCTTTAGTATTGGTGCCATTTGTCCAATGAGTTGGTTTGCAGTATTTCATCTATTTTCCATCTCGCCTCCTGATTTGCCATTTGATGATATTATACTTCCTAGGTACTTGAAAGTCTTTACTTGTTTCAAGGGATGTTACGTTTAGGTCAGAGGTCACCAAACTTTTTTTCACGGCGGGCCGGATAACTGACAAAATGACGAGCGAGGGCCGCATACTCATTCTGTACAATACTTGCGCAGGTCTCCTTGGCGAAGGTCCTACGGATGCGGTTCGTAATCCCGTATACCTGCGTTCGAAACACAGCTGCGCGCGATTTGGCAGCAGACCGCGACGCACTGGTTTTATACGCTATGGCATGGGCACCGGTCGTTCAGAAAGAAAAGGCAAACTACTAAACGTAAACTTGCCAAGACATCAACAACAGCAAAAAATGCTTTTGTTGACTGCAAACGTCCTATAAAGGATATTCAACTAACTTTAACAATACAGCGTGCTTACAAGCCAGAACGAAAGCTCTGGGAAAACAGACGACAAACTAATTTAATCATAGGTGAGTGGCGTGCAATGCACAAACAACAAAGACAACGAACATATTTATTTACTTTTAAAAGTTATCAAAGAAGGCGACGTTAGCAAAAAGATATTAACATCAGCCCTACACAGATTGGAAGACTTGAAAAGGTACAAAACGAAGCCATGCGCATCATTTTGGGCTGCACGAGAGACACCAGCTGTGTAGCAATGAGATACCTCCTTGACTTCCCGACAATGGAACACAGGATCAAGATCTGGAGAGCTCGTGCATACTTAAAAATAAGTGCAGATGAGCAGCACCCTCTGCATGACGCTGTATTCAGAGAAAAGGGTGACAGGCTAAAGAGGGGCAAATCATGGATGGGTCGGGCGGAAGATGTCGTCGGACAGGTCTGCAGTCTTACTAGTATCAACCCCGGCAAGGAATGGGTGCCGGTGCCTCCAGCTTTTAAGTGTACCTTCTCCTGCATTATCACACTCGACAGACGGTGCAGAGAGCAGAACCCTGCCGCTGTCAATGCAGAGGTTAACGCGCTCATCTATGATCACTCAGATAGCCCCGAAGTGCTCATCTATAAGATGGATCTGTTGTAAAGCAGCAGAGAAGTGCGTGGGCATTTACAGCCCGTTCAGCGGGCCGAACCGTTCAAGAATCCAGTGGTGCCCACTCTATGACCACGAGCAGCATGACGATGGAGGTGATGGCAGTTACACAGGCTTTCATATGGCTGGAATCACAGCATTATACCAACGTGTGTGTACTAAGTGATTCAATGAGCATGTTTCAGAAGGTCGAAGCTGGATCTGTACGTAGACAGTGGACTGAGTCGCTGCGGAAGTCTGTTGTCCGCAAAGTCACCTTCATCTTCGTCCCGGGACATGCGGAAGTCGAGGGAAATGAACGAGCTGATAAATTGGCTGGCTCTGCACCCCCTGTAGATGGCCAGCCCATGGATCGTGCCGATGTTATTAACGCCCTTAAAGATATGGCGAGAACAGAGGATTTTGACGCCAGTGATTCCACATCGCTTTCCAGGATGAAAGACCTGGGAGTAAGAATTGGCACAGCCAGACGCGAGAGGTACATCGGGAAAACAAAGCGCCTCGTCAACCAACACAGAACTGGCACTATTAGCCACCGGACGCTGATGCATATGCTGGGGGGAGGATCTGAGCACCTATGGACATGTCCGGAGTGCAACGAAGATACCCCAACTGATAGCTAACTAACTAACTAACTATTAACATCAGACCTAGTGTGCACATATCACAAACTAAGCCGCAAAAAAGGTTAGTGAGATTTGTGAAACTGATTTACAAGATATCATCAATGTTTGGTTTGGAATTGCTGCATCCAATCAAGAAAATTGTTTTCAAATGTTCATCAGTCAATCTCGTTCGATGTGTTGACTTCAGATACTTCATTTTTGAAAACGATTGCTCACAGACATAAGTTGTTCCAAACACTGATGTCATACCAGCGGCAAATTTTCTCAGTTTCGGAAACTCAACAGCAGGTAAGCAGCGGTAAAATTCAACATGTTTTCCTTCTCTGTGCTTCTCTTTCAACAAGTCATTTGCTTGCAAATCAATGAGCTCCAACTGTAGTTCAACTGGCACATCATCAAGGTTACAATCAAACGGATTCTGGAACAGAAGAATGCCACTCTCAATTCTGTCAAGATCTGAAAATCTCTCCCAAAAAAATGCTTCTTCAAGTCACGAATAATTTTTTTAGGAAAATCGAGGTTGACATCTTCGGCGATTGTAGCGCAAAACTATTTGAAACAGTGAAAATGAGAAAAGTTTTATCCTTCCAGTTGTGCTTCAAACAATAACAGCTTTCTCCGAAATCCTTTGATGATTCCTGACTACAGCCATGTTTTTTCCTCCATCTACCGTAACACCTCGAAGCCGTTTCCACTGAAGGTTATAGCATTGCAAAACTTTCTTCACTTCCATGAAAATGTCCTTTGCAGTTGTTGTTCCATGCATGCTACAAACGGATGCCAACTCTTCCTTATCTGAAAGTTCAAATTGACACCACGAATGAACACGAGAAGTTGTGACGTATTCGAGAGAATCAGAAGACTCATCCAGTGCCAGAGAATACCACAACAAGTTCCTAGTTTTCTCGCGTAACTGTGGCAATTCGTTCTCTCCAAGTTCTTCTGTTTTTCGCACAACTGAACTTGCCGAAAGGCTCATAGTTCCAAACAAATCGGCTTTCTCGGGAAACAAGTCATTTGCTGCTTCCTCATACACTCTTTCATGCAGTTGCCATCAGTCAACGGTTTTCCTCGTTCTGCCATCTTATGCACTTTTTGTAACTTGAATGAGTGACAGATTCACTTTCAGCAAACTTTCTCGCGAAGAGATTTCTTTGTGTTTCTAATCCACGTTTCATGGACTCATATTTCTCAGAGCGTAACTTTCCAGAAAACTTTGAATATGTTGATAGATGATTTGTTTCGTAGTGACACCGAAGACTGTACTCTTTCAAAATGGCAACACCTTCGCTGCACATTACGCAATTGGTTTTCTGATCCGTTGTTTCTCAAAGAAGTACTTTACTCCCCATTCTTCATTGAAAACGCGACACTCGGCGTCCACTTTTCTTTTCTTGGAAGCCATAATGAAGGGTGAAGTGCACGGATCTGAAAATGAAAAAGACATTGAATTAGACACATAATTAAAATCATATTGAAAAACAAGAAAAGCATAGGACTAGGGTCACTGAGGCAGCTACGGCTCACCAAAGGTACATATGAAGTGTATAGGTACATTTGGTAATAGAATATATCTCATAATAAGGTTTTCAAAATATATAAATAGGGCCGGCCCTAAATAAACAGCCCAGAGAAGAGTTTTTCAACCGGGGTTCCGCGAGTGGCAGCCAGGGGTTCAGCCGAAACAGACCGAAATCGCCTCAAAGCAACAGTTCTGCCCATCTGGTTTATTACGTAAAGTAGGACAGACACATAGATCATCGCACAAAGTTCCTTGAGCAACGTAAACATTTGTGTAAGGATCTGCTCCAGCAGAAGAGGTGGTAAAACACTGGACTAGAGATCAACTCGATTAACATCTTGACCTTGGAATTCTTCTGAGCTGGGATAATATTTTAGTAATAACACGAGGTTTCTATAGAATTTTTATGCTATATTTGCTACTTTATTGCATCTATTCACTATTGTAGTTCATTTACCTATCGCTATCAAACAAAGGACTCCTTGTTACATACCTATAAAATGGATGACTGACTAAAAGAAGTTAATATTTCTGGAGCATCTGACCTGTGTTGACATCCGGACACATCTGAGGGAGGGAAAGATGCGTATTTGTGTGTGTTGCCATGGAAACCAAGGTAACGTCAGTGCGTAGGCGGCGCTACCTAGAGCCGAGGAAGGACTTGGGATGGCGTAAAATAAGCAAATCATTACAATAAACAAGAAAACCTGGATACAATACTTTATAATTGAACATAGTAAATTTAAGGCACATAGCAGTCAAGAGTTCCCCGCACGTGTGAAGATCTATTATTCTAAATATATTTTTTTTAAAAATTAAAATTAAGTTGCATGTCCTTCACAGGACGTAGCAGTCAACCCCAGCATTTTCGCTGTTCTTGATTCCTGGGCAAATTTTACCTTCAGTAGTTTGCCATTGCTTCTGAACGACCGGCTCCTAAACCTTTTTTCGAAAAAACCAGCACCGCTGTGTTTCGAACTTGGGTATACGGGCTCACAACCCGCGTTCGCAAACCTCTTAGCCACAGAGACCGATCTAAACATAATATTTACATTTAAATTGTAACACAGCGTCTCGTGTTCCGTACGTGCTTGCTTGCTTGTGTTCGTTGGCTTGAGCTCCAACGCGAAGTCCTGTATGTCGAATGAAGGCATCCTGTTGTCCAACATCAGTGTGATGTCATACATGACCTGAGGTTGTGTGAGTATCCGTTGTCCCATGTCTGGCTTATTGGTGTGCAGACTGGTGGTTCCTCGCGGTACAGGCAGACAGTCTCCGACTTCGGGGGAATCGGCGATCCTACTGACTTAAGCCAGGGCTGCGATAGGACCTGTTGCCCAGGACGCTCCACGAGGACGCGTCAATACGTCTTGGCGAGTATATAACCCGGCCCTGGTGCATTGGAAACACTTCTGCGTCCCGTTCCGTACGTTATATCAAGCAAGTTCGAGTGTGATCGGCGGGCCGGGTGAAATGACGTTGCGGGCCGTAGTTTGGTGAACCCTGGATTAGGTGAATATTTGTTGCTTTTTCTTCTTTAGTTATAGTCAATACCTGTGTTTTACTTGTGCTAATTTTCATGTTATGTTCCCCTACACATTTCTTTTAGACTATTCATGTGGTCTTGTAATTCAGCTTCTGATTTTTCTATTAGTGCTTGGTCGTCCGCAAACAGGAGTTCTCTAATGGTTAGATTTGCAAATGG
Organism: Cepaea nemoralis; assembly: GCA_014155875.1. Taxonomy (NCBI): domain Eukaryota; kingdom Metazoa; phylum Mollusca; class Gastropoda; order Stylommatophora; family Helicidae; genus Cepaea; species Cepaea nemoralis. Next base: position 21,064 of record JACEFZ010013227.1, read on the forward strand.
TTTTTCTTCTGTGTTCTCGTCATGCGGTGTTCTTGCGGCCTCTGTTTGGCTGCTTTCTTTACATATGATGTCTATATATGTTATAAACAAGAGAGCTTATACTGATCTTATTTTCTGAGTGGCTTTATGCTCGCTTGTCCATTTCCATTTTATATTGTTTAGAATATACTCAGTAGGCATTCACACAAACAAAGAAATGATGATAAACAATTGTATTTATTTAATTTGATAAAGGAACGGCTGGCCGAGTGGCAAACAATGCCGGATTCTCTTTCGAGAGACCCGGGTTCGAATCCTCGGTAAGGTGTGGATTTCTTTCTGTCGGGGGCAAAAGGAAACCCCTAACCTACACAGTTCGCGGCGACTGCACTAGCCAGGCAGTCTTACTTCCCTAGGCTCATGACCCCTCCCCTTACCCCTGTCCTACATGGCCTGGTACTATAGGCAGTAGAAGACAGACATATTCATAAATTCACATGTATCGATCTACTCTCATTGAATTAAAGGAACGAAGTTGAAATCATAGAACACACTTCTTCTTCTTTTGGAATTTGTCCCTCATTGGGGCCTAGGCCAACAACCAACTCGTGCCAAGCCGTCGAATCCTTTGCTATCTCCTGCAACTCAGCATATTATTATACATCTGTAAGTCTCTCTCCGTGTGTTTTATCACTCCCATTGTTTCCTTTGCATGTTTGGGTCCCAGACGAGTCTAGCCATGCTATCTTCAGGTTTTCTCAAAGTGTTTCTTGTCCACCACCAGCTTCTTTTCTTCACCTCTAGATTTGTTTAGTTCTTTCCATGAATTCCATATCCATGATTTGTTTAGTTCTCTCCGTGAATTCCACATCCATCATTTGAACACTGTAGACCATTCACAATATATTAGTATAGTGTAAAAGTAGAAATTAGAGGACGCACTATACATTGCAAAAACTGAAAGCTATAATGACCACGTCGAGATTCAAAACTCCAAAACACAGCTCCTCACAGAAGGAACAAGTGCACTTGGTGGTTACTGTATTCAGTCTGAGGTTCTTAGTCACGTTACCACAAGAATTGATGTACGAATAAGAAAGAGTTAGTCAGTCAGTCAGTCAGTCAGTCAGTCAGTCAGTCAGTCAGTCAGGTCAGTCAGTGAGTTAGTTAGTTAGTTAGTTAGTTAATTAGTTAGTTAGTTAGTTAGTTAGTTAATTAGTTAGTTAGTTAGTTAGTTACTTAGTTAGTTAGTTAGAGTTAGTTAGAGTTAGTTAGAGTTAGTTAGAGTTATTTAATTAGAGTTAGTTAGTTACTAGTTAGTTAGTTAGTTAGTTAGAGTTAGTTAGAGTTAGTTAGTTAGAGTTAGTGAGAGTTAGTTAGTTAGTTAAAGTTAGTTAGTTAGAGTTAGTTAGTTAGAGTTAGTTAATATGTAGCAAAATCTTTGTGATGTGGCTCATG
>JACEFZ010013227.1:27500-275000 GCA_014155875.1 Cepaea nemoralis
GACGGAATACTGCTTTATATTTTAATAAAAAGCACGCTTTTCCTTCAATAACACAGACTGACTACAAAACATCGAGTAGAGAACCACATGGTTCCATTTAATGGCTCATATCAGCGAAATACTGTCTACACTTCAGGAACTATGGAATTAATTCCACCAGGCTAGTGGGTTATTTCAACACCGCAGAAGTATATAAACCGGCGTCTGGAAACTTTCATTAGGCGCCTTCCGTTTCGGAAATTTCTCTTTGTGAATAACTGCGCTCTGGAAGTCTGCTTTCCAACTTGCTTGCTTGCTTGTTCGTTGGCTTGAGCTCCAACGCGAAGTCCTGTATGTCGGATGAAGACATCCTGTTGTCCAACATCAGTGTGATGTCATACAGGACCTGAGGTTTGCGTGAGTATCCGTTGTCCCATGTCTGGCTTATTGGTGTGCAGACTGGTGGTTCCTCGCCGTACAGGCAGACACTCTCCGACTTCGGAGGAATCAGCGATCCTATTGACTTCAGCCAGGACCCCGAAGGGACCTGTTGCCCAGGACGCTCGACGAGGACGCGTCAATAGGTCTTGGCCAGTATATAACCCGGCCCTGGTGCCTTGGAAACACCTCTGCGTCCCAATCTGTCACGCAATTCTGTTCTTCTCCGAACAATAAACAGGTTATGAGAGATTTTCTCAAATGTGTTTTGTTGTGTCAACGTTTCTTTATAGATTATTTTTAAAACTCACTTTGTAATCGGCAACTCCTTTTGTGGTGAACGTTTATTAAGAGCACGGTACATATGCACATATCTTCTCAGGGTATTCATCTCATATATTCTCATTCTATTGATCTCATCATATCTTCTCAGGATATTGATCTCGCATCTTCTCATTGTATTGATCTAATATCTTCTCATGGTATTGATCTCGTATCTTCTCGGGGTATTTAACTCATATTTGCTCATTGTATTGATTTCGTATCTTCTCATTGCATTCAGCTCATATCGTCTCATGGTATTCAGCTCGTATCTGCTCATTGTATTCAGCTCGTATCTCCTCATACATCATCATCCTGTGTCTTGTCGGGTGGCGTAAGCGATCATGCTTCTCCACAGATTACGATCTCAGAGGTCAGGGATCAATTCGTGTGGTGACTCCCTTTAGTTCCATGACACCAGCCTATCAAGAATCGTCTCACGCTGTCTTCCTCGATCTCTCTTTCCGCAAACCTTTCGGTTGTTACAACATGTTCCAGTTTTTGTCTTCTCATAAGGTAGTCAAAAACGATGATTGCCTCTTTCTGATGTTTGTAATAAGTTATCTTTGCGACGCATCTTCCCCTAAAACATCCTGATTGCTCTTTTTTGGCTGTCCAATTAATTTTCAGCATTCTTCTACAAAATCAAGGCTTCCAGGGATATTTTCGCCTGTTTACTAATTGTCAAGGAATTGCAGCCGCATATTAAAACTGGTTGATTTTTTTGGGAAAATACAGCCGTGGTCTTCTCTTGCCTTCCGCCACTTTGCGTATTATTTACTCAACTTGCCTTTGTCTAAAGAGACAGACACTGCAAGGTAGCAGGGGTCAGAGGTTATAATTGGTACCTCTTACCCACCGATGGCCACGTCTTAGAGTTTTGAGGTATTTTAAAGAGATAGGTGTCCCATCAACTAACTCGCTTCTCATACAATCCTCATACAATCAACACATACCTTCCAGTGGTATTTACCTCATATCTTCTCGGGGTATGTAATTCATATCTTTTCATGGTTTCAGCTCACATCTTCTAGGTATATTCAGATCATATCTTATATTAGTATTAATTTAACATACCGTGGTATTCAACTCATTAATCTCGTGATATTATAGTCCGCGGTATGATGTTAGGTTATGTTTGGGGAAGAAAAGGCGACGATGAAAAGAACGGCCACACCACCCAATTAGCCATGGCCTAGAATATGTAATGGCATCATAATTCACACCTGTTTCAGTATCTGGAGTGGAGCTATCTTTACCTATGTCTGAGAACTCAAAACAACCGAGTAAATCGCTCGACAAGGCGAAGTTTTAAAGAATACAGTGGATGTTCTTCACATGGCTTGTAGGGTGTACGGGGTAATGAACAGGCTGATAAGACTGGCTTCTGCCGTTCCTTTGGTGACGAGCTAATTTATGATAAGACTGATGTGGTGAAGGCTGTCTGGGGCCGATTGGGCAGTGCTGCAAAACAGACACAGGGCCCACACCTACAGAAATCGATTCAGCGGGAAGTGAACAAGTGAACAGATAGATGGTCTGGGCGACAATCAACGGGAAGGGGAAAGTTCAGGCGGAAATTTAGACAGCTTGCCACTGGTACAATCAGCATGACAACTAGATGCACGTCTGTCGCATCGAAATATACCTGTAAGTACTAAAGCAAATCTCGTAAAAGCTATTATTTGGCCGACATTATTACGCGAAGGCCGATTTCGACGTTTTATGTAGAAAGCAGTTAATCAATCTTCAGGAACTCCTGTGCAGTCGACAGGTCATAAAACGCCGAAGTCAGCAATCACGGAACAGTTGCTTATAAACAGTCATAAAGTTAATAAAGAGAACGCATAAGGTATTCGACGAACAATAATAGATGGCTCAGATAGTTCGAAGCATTATGGATTATTAGACGATTCCAGTCTATGCAAACAGAAGGACTTCCATTTTAATCGTAGACTTCCCTGGTGATAACATGCCAATTCGAACAATATCAGTGACTTTGTATGTAGTATTTCAGCCAAAGTGCTATACGATTAGTATGCACCTGACGAGATGCAGGGAAATATTCCAGGCAAGAAATCGTGCAATACATTGTCTAAATGGGAAATTTGATGATAATAAAAGAAAGAAATGAAAAGACTGAATATTAACATGTTAGCTTATATGTTAGACCAGGTGAAAAGGAATGGATATGGTAACATCCGAGGCAAATAACATAATCCATTCTCGTGTAGAGAAAAAAAAAACCGCCAGGAGTAAAACTTATAATGGATTCAGAGAGATCAAATTCGTCACAGGATATAGGAATATCTCATACCGAATATTACTAGTAAAGTTGAGTGGAAGTCCTTTTGATATCAACTTCATACAAGTTTAGGCACCAAGAACAGACATTAGTGATGTCAACATTGATGCATTTTATAATGATCTGGAGAATGCATTCAAGAAATTCAGAATTAAGTATCATAATGGGTGACTTTAATGCTAAAGTTGGAAATCAACAGGACGGCCACATAGTAGGCAAATATTGATTAGGGGAACAGAATGAAAGAGGTTACAGACTTTTACAATAGACAAAAGAGCATGATATAATTATTGGAAACACTTGGTATCATCCAAGGAGTGGATGGACATGGAGAAGGCTGACCATAACATCAGAAATCAGATTGATTACATTCTCATCACAGAAGATTTCGAAATGCCTTTAAAGTCGCAAAAACTATACCAAGCGCAGACTGCTATTACGACCATAGATTAATCATAAGTAATATACATATAACATAAAAGAATGTCAAATATAAACCAAGAAATACAACATGTGATCTACTGCATTGAAGAGTGAGGAGATAAAAGATAAATTCAATATAGAGGTAAAGAATAGATGTGATGCATTGTCCGATCTGGAAATATTATTTCAAAATATCAGCGACCAATGGGAAATACAATGCAATCCGCTTAAGGTGATCTTGGGTGTGACAAATTTCTGTTGTAAATGCATTACTATTTGCTTGAACTCTTATAAGAGGAATTGCTGATAAGAAGAACTATTTCTTGGGTCCCAGGTGAGTTCAGCTTATCAGGACCAGACTGTAGTATTAAAGGAATCAGTGAGCCAAACTGCAGAAACAACTATCCCTAAATTGAAGATGATGGGACGTAAGAAATGGGTGACGGAAAGCATCTTAAAAGTCATGGAAATAAGAAGAAATAGCAAACAATTCATTCATTACGTGCCATGCCGATAAGCGTGGGCGGTCATGTTCTGCCATCTCACTCGATCACCAGAGTCGTGGATCAGCCTCGTGTCTCTGAATGTCAGTGACATCGCAAAACATAATGTTCTTGGCATCTGTGAAGAAGGTAGTTTGCCATTGCTTTCCTTCTTAGCAGTGACCATACTGGTCAATGACCGAAAAGGGTGTCCCGTAGGCTAGCGGAGAGAAGGAGGCACCTTACTTCTCCTTTGATAGGGGATACCCCTACCCCGCCACCCAAGCAAACAATAGCCATACAAAATACGAAGAGATTCACAGAAAAATTACGAAATTGTGCAAGGATTCAAACGAAGCATGGCTTGAGAAAAATTGCAGGAAATTGAAACACAGCACCCGGATTACCAAACTAATGTGTAATTGAATTACTGACATTAATAACACAAGAACACACACATCAACGGGTTGCCTAAAAAAGGATGGCAAGATCAGAATAGAAAAAAGATCAGATTAAACATGCGTGGTCAGATTATGTGAAAGACCTTTATGATGATACAAAAGAGGAACAGTATGATATTAGGAATAATAGTGAAGGACCATACATTTTGAAAACAGAAGTTCAGAATGCTCTTAACCATATGGAAACTGACAAGATCCCTGTCCAGAAGACATCACAACAGAAATGATCAATGCCTTAGAAGAATATGGAATAGACCAGTTCACCAGACTGCTGAAACAATATATGATTGTGGAGATATACCTCCTGAATTACGTAATTATATATTTATTGCAACCCCGAAGACAACAGGAGCGTTGGAATGTGATCAACATCGAACAATTAGTATATTAAGCCACATCACGAAGATTTTGCTAAGAATCATCATGCAAAGAAAATACAACCCGAAATAGGAGAACAATGTGGTTTAGCAGAAGGCAATGGTAAGTACAGTAAATGATGTGTATATGCTGAGAACATTAATTGGGCGTTCTATAGAAGTACATTAAGACCTACATCTTTGCTTTATTGACTACACAAAGGTTTGTGATAAAGTAAGACATGTCAACGTGATGAAGATGCATATGGTATCATCCAAGGAGTGGATGGACATGGAGAAGACCTGACAATAACATCAGAAATTAGATTGATTACATTCTCGTGATGCATATCTACAAATTGATATGGGACAAACCTTAGACTTGTAAACAAACATTTATTATAAACAACAAGCTGCCATAAAGATCAATAATGAAGTAGGTCCATATCAACATATTAAGAGAGGTGTGCGACAGGGATATGTAGTGTCTGCAGATTTGTTTTCCCTATACAGTGAACATATTTTTAGAAGATATGAGAGGAATTACTATTGGGAGACGTAACATCAATAACAATATGCATGCGGATGATACAGTATTGATTGCAGACAATGAGCAGAATCTGCAATATTTAGTAGATGAGGTTGCTGCACACAGTGAACGATTAGGGTTAGAAGTAAACATTAAGAAGACAGATTATGATCGTCACGAGTGCTGCGACGTATCTGGCATAACATCAAAATATAAGCTCGAACAAAACATCGTCTAGAGGTGCAGACAACGAACCAGCAAAGAAGCATCAATACAAAGGACTCATTCGAAGGCTGGCAATCTAAATGATGCGGCTAAGTTTATTAGCCCACATTCTTGAGCAGTGATCAAATAGACAATTTATGAATCTCAATAAGTTGTGATCGGGTCTGTAAACATCAATTGTAAATATTCAACTGTTGACCAGACTAGCTGCTGAGAACTATCACATTAGTATTGCGGTCCTTCTGTCTTCCAAGGTTACCAAAGTGTCCTTCTGGTATGGCTTTCCCAATCTCATTCCTAGATTCTGTATCTTTCCCATAATCTTTAACCTGATATTTAAGATGCGCTGTTATTCAGGTTCTCCTTTCATATATATCTTAGCCATGAATAAAGTCGTCCTGCCAGCGAATATCTTTATAAATTAGAGACGACGTGAACGTGCTGCTTCTCTCGTCAAGCTCTATGATCCGCCTGATCGTTGTTATTGCCAAACATTCTGACGTGATCTCCGTTCTACGTTAAGTGCCTAGTTTTTTTGTACAATTTGGTTCGGGAGTTTTGCTCCTTCTTACTTTTGCGTAATGTGCTCTTCTACGACTTGGCAACTAGGAAGAAAGAATTATCAGAATATACAGGTAAATGAGAACATTCTCAAACATGTGAATCGGTACAATTATCTCGGAACATTCATAATATCTGATGGGAGGTGCCTGGGAGAGATTAGAACAAGAATCGCTATGGCAAAGGTAGCCTTTTGCAATATGGAACTGACCAATAAAACGATGTAAATTGCAACGAGAACAAGAGTTTTGAAGTGCTACATAGAATCTATACTTTTAAATGGATGTAAAGCGTGGAGAAGAAGCAGACAAGCTGAAAAACATCTAATGGCTGTGGAAATGCGGTTTGTGATGAAAATTCAAAGAATATCATGGACAGACAGAAAAATCAATGACCAAGTGCTACAAGAAACAAATGAAAACCGTAAACTGATTAAAGAAATTAGACGTAGATAGTCACAATTTTTCGGACACGTTATGAGAAGGAATAAATTGAAGAACTTGGTGACAACTGGCAAGATTGAGGGGGGGGGGGGGGGGAGAGAATATAGGGAAGGCAGTGGAGTAAATATCTGGATAGCTTGGCCACGTGACATGGTCGAGACAAGAACACGGAGCTGACCCACGACTCTGGTGATCGTGTGAGATGAAGTAACATGACCGTCCTCGCTTATCTCTATGATTGTTTATAGCTTCTGTGTTGAACATGAAATATATTGGGCATGTCAAGAGACATGGATATCTGGGAAAGATAATTGTCGAGAGTGGGGAAGTGTAGAAGAGGAAGAACACAAAGTAGATGGAGTGAAGATGTGATTGCTAATTTACACATGACAGCAAAAAGACAGGACATTTGTCTTACGACATAGACACATTTCGGAAGATTGCTATTGTTGTTATCGCGGCTGAATTCTGCACAGGACAAGCAACTAAGTGATGATGTTGACGATGATAATAGCGGTGGTGGTAACAAAATAGAAAAAGACCAAAGTCCATGACATGAGGCCTATTTGGGAATTTCGTGCTAGTTCCATACTTGTATATCAATGATACTCTTGTTAAAATCAAACCAGTCGATAGACTTTCATATCTAGGTTTCACAATGACATCTGACAGAACATGTGATACAGATATAAACAAGAAATCGTCACACTTAATGAGACTGTACTAATAAAAGCAACGTTACTAAGCATTTTTTTTAAATCACGAAATACCACAAGTACGACTGAAAAATTCCTTTCGCGTGAAATGAATGTTGAGCAATTAGTAATGCAATTGTGATGAAAGTCAAGTTGTGGTTGTTTCTTTTTTTTTAAACGGAAAAACTGCGTTATTGAGAGCAGCAGCAGGAGTTGCAGGATCACTCATGAAAACCTAAAACGAAAGTCACAAGAAATTTATGAGACAAAAGGAGTAAAAGCAGGAAAGGGGGGATAGGGACAATAATAGCCTAAGTGTCAGGGCCTAGAAACAGACTTCAATCTATGCACTAAAATGGTTACTATACACTATCCTGCTTGTGACCCATACTAGAATAGATGCACAGCAAAGTTAAGAAGAAGAAGAAGAAGAAGAAGAAGAAGAAGAAGAAGAAGAAGAAGAAGAAGAAGAAGAAGAAGAAGAAGAAGAAGAAGAAGAAGAACAGAAGAAGAAGAAGCGAAGAAGAAGAAGAAGAAGAAGAAGAAGAAGAAGAAGAAGAAGAAGAAGAAGAAGAAGAAGAAGAAGAAGAAGAAGAAGAAGAAGAAGAAGAAGAAGAAGAAGAGAAGAAGAAGAAGAAGAAGAAGAAGAAGAAGAAGAAGAAGAAGAAGAAGAGAAGAAGAAAGAAGAAGAAGAAGAAGAAAAGAAGAAGAAAGAAGAAGAAGAAGAAAAGAAGAAGAAGAAGAAGAAGAAGAGAAGAAGAAGAAGAAGAAGAAGAAGAAGAAGAAGAGAAGAAGAAGAAGAAGAAGAAAGAAAGAAGAAGAAGAAGAAGAAGAAGAAGAAGAAGAAGAAGAAGAAGAAGAAGAAGAAGAAGAAGAAGAAAGAAGAAGAAGAAGAAGAAGAAGAAGAAGAAGAAGAAGAAGAAGAAGAAGAAGTAAGAAGAAGAAGAAGAAGAAGAAGAAGAAGAAGAAGAAGAAGAAGAAGAAGAAGAAGAAGAAGAAGAAGAAGAAGAAGAAGAAGAAGAAGAAGAAGAAGAAGAAGAAGAAGAAGAAGAAGAAGAAGAAGAAGAAGAAGAAGAAGAAGCCATATATAAGAAAATATCAGGCACGAGAAACAGGGGATATCAGAGAATGACGTAACCGAAAGTTTGAAGAGGTGTGCAACAGATAATAGTATACGCACGACCAGCTTCATCAAAATATCAGAGCACACGAGAGGAGTGAGGAGTCATTATCACCAATGACTGCTCCAGATCCAGTACTTGAGGAAAGTAGAAATAATGAGAGAAAGGGTAAAAATCTAAGACAACTTAGAAGAATACAGAGTTAGTTCAACACATTCTTGGAAAGGACTTTGGTGCAAAATCATTGACAATATAAAACAAGTGGAGGCATACGGTGCTTACAGTGAAGAGCTGTTTTAGCAACAGAAGAAGTATGGGAGAAAAGAAGTTGATGAGGAATTGCCCAAGAAGCATCTAAAAACAGCACTAGCTGATAGCAGTGTCCACACAATGAAATCAACGTGGCTGAAATCAACAATACCGTCTCAAATCCCAAACACACACACAAACATCAGCATTAACGTGAATGAATTGTACGCCTCATGAGACCTTGAAAAATGTGTTAATGGACACGAAATTAGAGACATTTTCAGAAGCGGTGACAGGGCGAAAGCAGCACAAAGTTTCGGTAATATTGTTTCCTATCCGGCAGCCTGTGAGATCTTTACAGCTATATCAGAATACAACGCTAATGCGCCTTCTTTACCAAGAGCATGTAATCAACGGAATTTAACCATAGTTGGACGCTTGCTTTCAGATTTATCGCTTGAAGCGTTTGCTAAATATAACCATCATGGATTTTCTGCAGTGTGTGTATCAATCAATTAGGTGCCGTCTCCACAATGAAGGTTGGATGGATCTCCAACACTATATGTCTCTCGCCTTGATTGTATATTCCGCCAGACTGTTATTCGTCCATCTCTTAATGTTATCTTCCCACTTGTATCGTTGACTACCTCTTGCTAGCTTTCCTTCTTTCCTTCAACCGAGAGTTCCTCCAGTATAGTTTTTATAAGAGTCTTATGACTTTTAACGTGCCGAAACAGTTCACTTGCCTCTGTTTTATTTCTTTCATCAACTCTTCATTCCAGGTTTTTCTAGAACCTCTATATTTGACTGTTTTTGTTTTCGTGAAATACGACATGTTCTTCTGTCTATTCACATCTCTATAAGACTTTCTAATTGATGTGTGTATATACACATGTGTGTGTGTACCTGTATATGTGTATGTGTGTTTGAGTGTGTAATGTGTACATCTTCTTCAGCTGCATGGACTAAGCAAACACCGGTGATCATACTCTCCAATCATCTCAAACGCCTCATACATTATTGAGGTTAAATATTACCCTAGAGTGCTTGTGAAATATGCCACTATGGTCTCACAACTCGTCCAAGGAAAATCCTAACTGTACCCCCACGTCAATGGAAAACACATTACAGTATTGCCAACAGACCTGTGGAGACCTAATATCCACCGGCGTAAGTAGAGACCTCTTGTGTGCTCTTTGCTGCTAGCGGGAGTACCATAAACAAAAAAAAACTTGTTAAAGACTGCGGAGGTAATCCATAGCAGCGTGGATGTTTGAATCAAGGGGAAACTACCACATTATATACACCTCTGGTGTGCTCTTTGCTGCTAGCGGGAGTACCATAGAACATGGTGCCCACTTACCCTGGCAACTTAGAAGCTTATTAAAGACTGCAGAGGTAATCCAAAGCAGCGTGGATGTGGGAATCAAGGGGAAACTACCACATTATATACACCTATGGTGTGCTCTTTGATATTAGCGGGAGTACCACAGAAAATGGTCACGATATACCCTGGCAAATTAAAGGCTTGTTAAAGACTGCGGACGTAATCCACAGCCACGTCGATGTGGGAGGCAAATGGAAACTACAACCTTATATATCACAAGAAACTCAGCATGAAGGGGGCTGCATGGTCTCGAGGTATTGTGTCCGCCTCGAGTGCTGGAGGTCCCGGGTTCAAGCCCCGGTGATGACCGGGATTTTTTTTCTCGTGGACTTCTAGTAATAAAATTTCCCCTGGTCTCTGGGTAGTGAGATCGGACGCCCGTGTGTATTGCTGCGCACGTAAAACATCAACTTGGCAGTTGGAAATCGAAAAAGAGTAGCCTAATGGAGCTGCCCGGGCAAAATTTTCGAGTTAAAAATCTACCCAAAGTATTTCAGGATCCTCGCCAGTGCTACGGAGTTCGTGCACTGAGCTGAGTTTCTCCAGACTCAGGTTTGAGTTAGGAGGAAAACGGAGCACTTATGGGTTGCACCCGTGTGCCATGATGTTGATCCATCGACTAAACTAAACTAGAAACTCAGCATGGCAGTTGAAAAAGTTACAAAGGTTTTATGGTGAGACTTCAGACTAGACAGATCATTTACGCAAAGTGATGAAGAGAATGATTGCACCGAAAATGATAGTCTTGTAGACGACTGTAGTTAAGTGCGACGGTACAGCAATGGAGAGATCTGCCATTGGGCTGAAGAATAAAATAAGGATGGAAACATGGAGTGTTAGAAACCTATATTTGGGAGAACTCATCACGATTAGCAAATAATTGCTAAGACATAAATTTGATTTACTTGTAATGTCAGACCACAGATAGGCGGGACAGGACCACTTCATGACCCTAACAGGTGACACAGTTATACATTTAGAGAAAGGAAAGAAGAACAGTGTAGATTGGTTTCCATTTGGCAAAGAACATTTCTCCACACTTGGAAACAGTCCAATCAGTGATCGATCTTTGATTATCTAGCTTAAAACAAAAATAAGGAACATCATAATGATAAAAGTCTATGCACCAAAAACTGCATTATGAGAGGATACAATTCGAGAATTGTACAGTAGTTTATAATAGATATTGTAAAACAGGTGAAGACATTAGAGTGATACAGATAAGGACATTAAATACGGAAATTATAGTAGAAGAAAAAAAATGGTCGATGATTTTTCAGTATAAAACAAAAACGTGAGGGAGGAGATCAACTAATCGATTGTTGACTAGACAACATTTTCAATGCCAACAATCAAGACATCACAGACAGCTCTAAATGTGGACCTCACTCGATGGTAACTGAAGGAATCAAACTGACAACATATTCACATAGATGGAGGATATCTACCAAATTCACGAAGATACTGCCAAGAGTAGACTGCAACACGGGTCATGAGCTACTTGTCGCAGATTTCTAGATACAAATGCAGAAAGGTGACAGAAGGAACACAACGGCTGCGGTTCGATGTAAGTAATATACCACATGAATATAACACTCAAATAAACACTTTGGAGGTGTTGACGGGAGTAAAGGAAGACGTGGCTCTTGATGAGCTAGACATAGAAGCGAGGGACATTTTCATTTCAACAGCACAAAACATGATTCCTAAACATATACACGAGACAAATATATATCACAAAGGAAACATCCAGAGTAATAGAAGAAAGAATAACATTAAAACAAACAGGGATAAAAATAATCTCACATAATCAAAAAATACTGGGGGAGGGGGAGGGGGAGGGGGGGGGGAGTACAATCAGAGAAGACAAGAAATAGTTTTAATGAATACATGCCTAGAATATCGAAACATTAACAGGTGAATTCAGACCATTATGACATGTAAAAAAAACCAAACCTTTAACAGAATGTAAAGATATACCAGAAAGCTAAGTGGAGAAATGTGGAGAAATATACCAAGATACGGCATTTGTTTGTTTGTTTGTTGTATATCCCTTACATGACGTTGCAGTCAGCACCAGCATTTTTCAGCTGCTGTTGATGTTCTAGGCAAGATTACGCTCAGTAGTTTGCCATTGCTTTCTGGGCGACCGGATCACATACCCCGTAAGTTGCCGACACGGCGAGAACAAGATACGGCATAGAATCAGATAATATATGGCAATGATCAGATGAGAGTTAATACAGAAAAAAAAATAGATAAAGAGTTAAATGCAAGCGAGAAAACGATTGAAACAGATTATAACCCGATATAGACATGATAGTCTGTGGGAAATATAAACAAATCTCGTATAGGTGAACAGTAATCTATTTATGGTATTACCACAGTGAGTTCCGTTAGCTACAAATCTCAGAGGACTGATTTGTACGGTCTTGACGAGCGACTGAACCCAGAACCACATCGCGACAGACGCTTGAATCATTATGTGTCAATACTGTCTCGTGTTTGGACGTTTTGGTGTTATCCTATTGTCCTTTTTGTATTCGTCACACACCTGGACTGTAAGCAATATTTGATAGTTCTACCATCCGAAAGATGGTATCCAAAATTTATTCAACATTATATCTCGATCATGTATATTAGTTGTCGACGCAGCAACTGATCCAACATTTTGTAACAGTGAATTTTCTCACAGAAGCCTGTTTGAAATATTCATAATTGAAAACTGATTGAGCGTCTGTATGTGTTGAACAAAAAACAAACAAATAAAATACAGACGAATTAATAATACACTACAAACATTAATTAAGTGCCCGTTTGCGCAAAATAGTGGGACTACTGTGGTATGACAGAATTACAAATGTAGAGCTCAAGGAGAGAACTAAACAAATTTAAGTGAATTATAAGGTGACGAAAAGATGTAGGCGCTGGAAAGGACACAGTGAGAAAATATGAGGCCGATATAATTTGTCACGCCTTGTCTGGAACCCAAAAAGCGAACGAAATAGTGGGATACCTAAAAGTACAGAATATAAGGGAAATAAATACAGAGGTGAATAATATGAAGAGGATACAGAGGAAGCTGCATGAAATAGCAAAAGATAGGTGAGCTTGGTGCAAGTTGGTTGAGGGGATATGCACAAATGGGGGTTAGTGAGCAATAGAAGAAACAAAAACAAAGTATGCCTGTAACGTCTTCCTCTCCTTCTTCTGCGTTCATCCGGACTTTGTTTTCGGACGTGTCTGCGTTGTGCCTGTTTACAGCAGAACTGCGTTCTTGCGCCGTTAGGCCGACACATCCGACTTCTGCGGGCATTTGTTGACCGGGTTAACCTTCCCGGGGGTTTCTTAGGACGTTTGACTCTCACTGTTATGGTGTTATCCCCCATCCCAGCTGGCCCATATAGAACAGCCAAGGACATCCTGGTCAGCGCTCAAGGGAAGGCAGGGGCAAACCATGGGTATTTCCCGCCATCCAAGGAGACTTCCATACTTGCAGAGCCGACACACAGCGCTCTGGTACTGGGCTCACCCAAGGAATCGTCACGTCCTGCACATGGCTGTTTAGCCTCACTTCCGTATATTGGGCCTTCCGTTCACCATAGGCTGTTCTTCCGGAAACCAGAAGAATGCAGTCTGCAGATGACATCCACACAGTGAGCTTTCGATTCGGACTTTCCACGTAATGGATTTGCTATCCAAGCAATATTTCATTTTGTGCCACTAGGACACTTTTTCCACCTTTTATGAAGCCCACACAGTGAGCTTTTGATTCGGACTTTCCACGTAATGGATTTGCTATCTGAGCAATATTCCATTTCATGCCTCTGGGAGGCTTTTGTAACCGACATACCTATGGTATGAAGTGTGGCAGTCTAAATACTTCTTCATGCACCTTTAAATGTCAACCTGAATGTAGTTAAAGTAAGCTGCAGTCAACTTGAGCTTGTTGATATCTCCATAGAGCTTGTCCTCAAATGAAGCAGGTGTGGGCCAAAATATCTTTCTCTGTTCTGCATATATTGGGCACTCCTGCAGCAAATGTTTAGCTGTCATTTTACCAGTTCCACAATTACATTCATCGGTATCTCCTATCTTTAGTTTATTGAACAAGTGGTATTTCAGCCTGTTATGTCCTGTGCGGAGTCTGAAGATTGCTACTTGTTCTCTTCGGTCGAGTTTGTAATATGCATCATCCTTCTGGTGGCCTGGATGCTCTGATTCCCATTTGGTTCTATAAGTGCTTTTTCATAAACCTCTTTGCCTCATTATAGGTTATGTCTATGTCAGGCTGTGGTAGTCGTCCACCCTCTTTTGCTAGTCTGTCAGCCTCTTCATTTCCAGGTATACTGCAATGTGATGGGATCCACTGTATTACAACTTTTTTGGATTTCTGGCATAGACCATGGCGTGCTGCTCTTAGGTCACCTAGTTCTGTGCTGTTTTTGCTCTTCAGTATTGAGACAGCTGACTTTGCATCTGTGAAGATAGCTATTTGCTTCTCTTTATTTTCCTCCATCAAGAGCATTTCTGCTGCAGTTTTCAAAGCCTCTACCTCCGCTTTGAAGTTACTTGAAAATTTTCCAGTTGCCACTGACTGTGTTTTTTTCACTCCATTTTTTAAATTTAGGAGAATTCCTCCTCCTCCATTTTCTATTGAATTTTTGGCTGATCCATCTGTATATGCATGGGTCCAATTGCTGCTTGGGTAATGTTCTTTTATGTAGTTTAGGGTTATTTTTCTTCTTTCGGTTTCATTCTGAGTGTTCTTTTTCTCAATACCAGGAATGTTTTCTATCATCTCAGGCAGTTGCTGCTGTCTCCAAGCTGGGAACTTGTGTGCATTGTAAATGGGTTTGACTGTTGATATGTTAAGTATGGGATCTGCCCTAATCTTTCGTTTTGCAGTTTCTACAAAGTTGCTACGCTTCAGTCTTCCCTTTCCAAAACCATTAAACCTTTTATACATAGGGTGGTCTGTCAATCTTCTAAATTTTTCTGCTTATTGCTGGGCTCTGCTATCTCTTCTATCCTGCATTGGTTGTAAACAAGTGATCTTTTCTAGATTCATTAATAGGCGTTGTCTTCAGGCTTCCAGTTATGATTCGCATTCCTTGATTTTGGACTCTACTTATTTTGTTAAAGTTTGACTTAGCTGCTGTTGCCCAAGCTGCAATGCCATATTCCAGTACTGGCCTCACCGTCCAGTATATAACTTCTTGAGAACTTTCTCATCTGCTCCCCACGTTTGTACCAGCAAGCTTTTTCATGATTGCCATTCTTTGCCTTGCTCTTGTTCGATTTTCTCAACCTGTGTCTTCCATGTCAGGCGACGATCAAAGGTGACTCCTAGATAGTTTGGATTTTCTTCATGGCGCAATATTTTTCCATTCAATACCAGCTTAGGATTGCTGAGTTTTATTTGAGAGGGAGAACACTGTGCATGTTGTTTTCTCCTCACTTATCTTCACTAGCCATGATTTTGACCAGTCCTCTAGCGCAAATAAGGCTTGCTGTATTCTGCTGTTAGCTGTACTAATATGTTCTTCAGATGTCCATATGGCTAGGTCATCTGCAAAGGAGGATGTGTGTACTCTGGCTGGAAAATTTTCCGTGATGTCATTTATATATGCTAGGAATAATGTTGGTGAAAGAACTCCTCCTTGGGGGACACCTTGCTCCAACAGCATCATTTTGCTTGTTTGTCCTTGTACTTTTGTCCTGGCAGTTCTGTTCTCAAGGTAGTGGCTGATCCATTTATACATTTTCCCACAAACATGCATTGTTTGCAGTTTTACTTTCAGTCCTTCCTTCCATACTTTATCAAATGCTTTTTCTAAATCTATTCAAACCCCTAGTGTGTGATTTTTCTCTTGGAAGGCATCCTCTATTTCCTGAGCTATATAGGTTATTTGATCTTCAGTGGATCTGTACTTTCTGAATCCTGCTTGGTGTGGTGTTAAGAGTTGGTTTTCTTCCAGATGCCTTGTTAGCCTGCCATTGATAATGCGTTCCATTAATTTTCCTACACAGCTAAGTAGACTGATTCATTGCCTGTTCCATTTCTTCCATTGTTAGATTTTCCATCATATATTTTGGTGCTGTCTCTGTATTACTATGATGTATCTGTTTGTCTTTGATTGCGTTCTTCGGTTCGGTTGTAATATCAATGTGGTTTGCACTGGCATAGTGTTCCATTAGTGCATTTGCAGCCTTTTTTCCTGTAAGCAAGGCATTTCCTTGTTTAATTGTTATTTGTTTGTTTCTAGGTCCTTCATTGTTCATGGCTTTCACTAGTTTCCATAGTTTGTTTCCATCTCTGTCAAAATTCAGGTTTTCTGTTTTTTCCCTCCAACAATCTCTTGTTGTTTGATTTACTGTTCTCTTATATTTTGCTGAGATGGCTTTGAGAGAGATGTTCGCTTCAATTGTTTGTTCTCTCTCTGCTGTCTTCCTGGCATCTTCAACTTTGTCCTCCAAAATTTGTAGTTCTTCAGTCCAGTATGGTTTGTAATTTTTCCTCGCTCCTCTTGGAATAGACTCAGTGGCAGCCTGTATTATTGCTCTGTTTAGATTTTCCACCATTTGCTTCATGTTGCCATATCGTGTATTTATGTTTTCACAATATTTGTTAGTATGGCAAATCTATCCCAATCTGCTCGTTTGTAATTCCAGCGGAGCAAAGGCTTTTGCTCCTGTGGAACATACTCCATATTCATTACAAGCTTGATTGGTCTGTGGTCGCTACCTGCTAATTGGTCAAGCACATGGCGATCGATTTTGTGGAGCATGTCTCCTGTGCAGAAAGCTAAGTCTGGAGTAGAAGTGGTAAACCATCTTCTGGAGTAGAAGCTCGGTGTGTCATCCGCTTTGTTGAGTAGATGGAGATTTGAGTCTATTTCCCAGTCCTCCACTTCATCTCCTCTTTTGTCAGTATCTGGGTATCCCCATCTTTCTGAACGGCTATTAAAGTCTCCGACAATTATGCAGTTTGTATCAGTTATTTTCATGTTTGAGAGTGTAAGGTCCTTATCTGCTGGGCTATACAGATTGTAAATTCTTATTTTCACGTCCTTTATCATTATATCAACACCTATAATTTCCGTTTGGTTGTCAGAGATCACAGATACTTCGCTGCAAGGTATTGTATTTCGTATAAGTATTACAACTCCTCCTTTGTGTCCTTGGCGGTTGAAACGTGTGGCCTGGTATCCTCTGACCGAGAATTTTCGATCGGCGTTGAGGTGTGTCTCTTGAATGCATGCCACATCTATTCTATCTGTATGAAGACGCTTTATTATGGAGACTTTCTTGTTATAAACTCCTTCGGCCTTCCACTGTAGTATGTTGAGTGTCCGGGGTGTTTGGTCAATAGCTCTTAACCTACTCCTCTATGCCTTGACTCCACAGCACAGGGGAAGGTCACCACCAGTAGTCATGGATGGACCCCCTCGAGGCAGGGGGCCCGGCACTATCACCGCCTGATGGGAATTCACGGGATTAGCACCATAACGATTAATTTTAATTTGTGACATCATGAAATGATAAAGTTACGTTGCACTGCTTTGTCAAGCCTGTGGCTCAATACATCCGATTTCGACAAGCATTTTTGGGGATGCTTTCCCTAGCCTTTGACTGTCCCCAGTCTACCTACAAGGCAGCAGGTTTGTGTGCCTCTTCGTCTGGTCCCTCTCCTTTGACCTGTCCGACTTGGGTGACCCTACCAGTAGCTGTGCTACCGTCGGCATAGCTCTTGGGGTCATTGGAACGGATACGCCCCTCTACCTCGTCAAGGTGGACACACAGCAGAGGGGCCTGTAACGTCTGTTTGTTTGTTTGTTTGTTTGTTTTTTGCATATCCTATTTACAGGACATCGCTGTCAACACTAGCATTTTACTGCTGTTGTTGATGTCTTGGCAAGTTTAAATTCAGTAATTTGCCATTGCTTTCTGAATGACCGGCTCCCATACCAGCATGTTAAAACCAAGCGCAACGAGGTCTGCTGTCAAATCGGTGGCAGGTGTGTTTCGAACGCAGGTAAGCGGGCTTACGAATCGCGTCCGTATAACCTTAGCCACGGAGCCGGCCTGTCTGTCTTACTAGTATGAATTATGTATGGAATATCAAGTATTCTTCATTTGTAAATCAAGGACATTCATATCCGAGCACAAGTAAGAGAGCGAGAGTAACCGAGTGAGAGATTCAACCGTACACAGTTAGGGTGTAGAACTGACCGACTGATAATGGAGAGAAGGGACAGAGGATAGTGATTTGATCCTATGGTGAATCTTGACTTGTCTTGCCCGAGTAAAGGTCGTTGATGGTCTGAGCTGATTGGTAATCCACCCCTGTCACCCGTTGACCGAGCAAGAAAGTTATCATTAAGTCCCACAGAAAGTGATTCAAATGTGCTAAATCACGTGTTAACGCTGCTGTGCGTTTGAGTCAAGTCTGTTGTTGTCTACACCAGGTTTGCCTACCTGCTCCTTCACCTTGTCTAGCAAACTTATATTATTCAGATCATCCTACTATCTCATACTCCAACAGACTGAAGTAGAGTTATGACAATATACACGAAAGAGAAGCGAAAGCATCAGAACCTATATTTGAGAAAGTACATTCGGCAATACAAAGTCTGAAGAAAAGGAAGTCACCTGGCTGTGGCTATACACCAACAGAACTAATCCAGGCGGGAGGATAAGCACTAGTCCATATCTATGTTTGAAGATCTGGAACAGAACTGTTTGGCCCAAAGCATGGAAGAGCCCTTTCCTAAAGAAAGTCAATTACAATCGGTGCATGAACTATCATAATTTAGAATATGAAAGACAAAAGTAATGGAGGTTTCAGATATAGCAGGTGAAGCAAGGACCAGATCTTCAACGTGAGAACCATATTTGAGAAATGCAGAGAGTACAATATAGATCTTCATACTTGTTTCGTAGACTACCGTAATGCATTCGACTGTTTTAAACGACAAGTTGTGAGACATCGTGACAAAAACGGGGCTTCTAGCACACTTGATCCACTAAGAGGAATCGTTGTATAATGATCAACAAGTAGCTGTCAGAGTGGTCGGTGAAACATTAAACTGCTTTGAGTAGTATTGGGAGGAGAGCAGTCGCATTCTCTTCCCGTGTATGTGTAACATATATACAACTGTGATGAGAAACATCAACAATGACAATACCTATTATATATATATATATATATATATATATATATATATATATATATATATATATATATATATATATATATATATATATATGCGCGTCTCTCTCTCTCTCCCTCCCTCTCTCTCCTCTCTCTCTCTCTCTCTCTCTCTCTCTCTCTCTCTGTCTCTGTGGTGTGTGTTTATTCATATGTGTGTGAGCATGTGTGTGCGCGAGCGTGCATGTTTGCATGTTTTATATTCGTCTGTGTGGGTGTGGGTGTTTGTCTGTGTATTTTATTTTACTTCTTAAAAAAGCTCTAAGATTTCTTAAAATGATCCAGTCTACATTTGTAATCGTCTGCGTTGTCTTGTGTGTCTGTCTGACGCCCTATTATATCGAATCTTTCTCCTACGCCCCACACAATGTTTGTCAATGTCCAAACCCAGCAGAGGCGAAACTGTTTCTGTCACTCATTTGTCCAACAATTCAGTACGGAAAATGTACGCATTGTCCCATCTAACATGATCTCTAAATTTCCTTCACGAATCGAATCGTTTGAATACTGATGAATAGATACAGATGAAATAGCTAGCTCGGTATTCGGCGAAATTGCTTTAACTTTCCTGAGATTCTGCCTACAGACGCTTGTTGGCGACGATAAATAAAGTAATGCAATTACCTTATTTGGTAAACTGATAAAAAATAAAGAAAAAGATTACTCCATGCACTTTGGGGTCAATCAAATCTAGTCTAACTGCGAACTCTAGCTGTGAGTTCCGATCTGAAATAATGTTTACTTTGTGTCAGCGAACGGCAAATATACACAGACTATAATGTGCTTTCTTTAGAAAATAAAATGCGTTATTCAATGTCTTACTTCACAGACCTTTGTGTAACATGTCAGTAGAAAACGTTTGATATTTTCGGCCCCTTTTTATAAGGCTTGATGCGTAGTAGGCAATTTTTTTTTAAAAGACAGTTAAAATACATGAGAATCGAGCTCATTCCATTTGGTTTTGGACTATATAGCTCGGACTCTCTGCGCAGTGCAGCTAACTGCTTGCCTATAGCATCGCACTGAGCACGAACTCTGTAGTTTCAATATCACACCGGCTGTTAACACTTCACAGGGCATTCCTTGGTACCCGTATAATAGTACATCGACAGGGTAGCCGGGGTCATTGTAAATATCTGCCTTGATGCAAATTTGAACTCGTGAAAGGTCAAATATTTGACCACATTTAAAAGAGAAAAAAAAAGCAAACTGAAGACATGCGACCAAAGATAGGCGAACAACAGTCTGCCACAATATGGAATTAAACACACACACACACACACACACACACACAGAGAGAGAGAGAGAGAGAGAGAGAGAGAGAGAGAGAGAGAGAGAGAGAGAGAGAGAGAGAGATACAGACACTTTTGGAGACCCATTACAGTCAAACTTCATTATATAGAAGGTATTTAATTGATTTATTGAATGACTTATATGGTTGATTGACTGATTACAGGAGGTTACAGAAAATTATTTGTAAAGTAAGGACAAACGAGAACAAAAGTAGTTCGAACAATTTGTGGCTCTGAAGCTCAGTCAGCTACAGCTGTGTGTCTGCGGACACAGAAGATCTGACTATAGAGTCAGAAACATGCGAAGGATCAGACTGATCGATGATGTCAAAGTATGCCACACAAGTTTGGTGCAGCCTGCCTTGTAACCCCCCCCCCTCTGGAGTATAGGTCATCAGCCATCTCACGCCAGGCTGTCCTGTCTTTTCCTGTCTCTTGTTGCTCTCTCTAGGTACTCCCCATATTATACATCTCTCTGTCTCAAATGTCCATCTGCGTGTGTTTTAGGTCTCCCTCAAGCACACGGAGAAGCACATGTAAGGAACAATCTTGTACTCGGTGAATGGAGGATAGAACACAGAAACACCTTGACTGCGGCAGGAAATGACAATACACTTATAATATGACACAAAACTGTATGTTAGGACATTGGGGAGAAATAACAAAAACAAATGCATAATATACATACGTACATACAAGGTCCCCAGGCCAAATGACCAGATATCACGTAATTAATATATTACACTTATGAATGAATATGAAATATATTTGGAAAATAAATAAAAATTGTATAGTACGGGCTAAGAAAAGTAATTATAAACATGTTAAAGCAAGCTACTACACATGTCCAACGTTTCTGTTATACAATTCCCCCCCCCCCCCTAAGAAGAACAAAAATAGGACTAATAAACGACTTCAAAGCATAAAATTAAATACATGGGCATAAAATTCAAACGGATAGAAAAAAAAAAAAAAGAATTGTAGAAAAGAAGCGATGCGCGACTTCCACTTGTAATAATAATACGCAGTAGAACAATTGTTTCGAAAAAAAAAAAATGTCACCTCGGGAAAGGTAAAAATAAATATTGGCACTATGTCAGATCTGTAAAGACATGGTTAAATATTGGCGTGTCCACTGGGTTAATATGACAAGTGAAGGAGGGTAACCAAACATTTAGTAACGGAAAACAAGACAACAATTGGTAAGACGTGACATCCACAACATTGTGGATTGCTGCCGGGTGGGTACATTCCATCGTGGTAATTAAGTGACTTTCCTTTCTCAGTCTAAAACAATTATCCGAGTGACAAGATGTTATGGTGGTGACACATTTATCAGTAACCCCATTATCATCAGTCGGCTCCGTGGCCGCAGTATGTAATCCCGCATACCGCGTTCGAATCACAACTGCGGAAGATTTGGAACAGACCGCCTTGCGTTGGTTTTTTTTATAAAATGGTATTGATATCGGTCGTTCAAAAAGCAACGGCAAACTACTGAACGTAAACTTGCCAAGAGATTACAAACAGCCAACATTTTGGGGTTGACTGCGACGTCCTGTAAAGGATATGCAACTAACAGTATGATCAAGAGACCTTCTGGCCTAGAGAGACAACAGTGGAAGATAAACTCTATGGACCGTTGAATGAACTAAAAAAGACTGTTAGATTCATACAAGAGACAACATTGCAGTTATAAACATAGTTCAGGCGAACGAAAGAAGAAGAAGAAGAAGAATCAAGAGAATCGGAATGAATGGTAATAAGTTTGTCGGCGTGTTGAATGATGTCACTCAGATGTTCCCTGAATCGGTCGTCTATACATTCTCCAGTCCTCACCTTTTGCAGATAATTGTGAATATAAGATAGCGTTATGTGCAGGAAAAAGGTTTTTTTTTTTTTTTTTTTTTTTAAGTTAAAGGTACCCTTTGGAATAATGACCTACGGTATCTTCGTAACGTACTTGCTTACGAGGCACACTGTTGGGTGACATTTGGATGTCCCAAAACTAAGACGACCCTGGGAAGACGAATATTGGAAAGTAGGCTTCAAGGCGGGCCTAGACTATAATGGCTACCTGGAAATATGAAAAGTTTCGGTGTCCTGTGTAATATTTATCACGTCGCACCTGGATTGACTGAATGACTGACTGGCACCTTGCCGTCTTGACATACGATAGTTTGTAAACTGGAGTTATACCTCTCCATAACACAAAGCCTAGGGTGAATTTAGAGACCATGTGTTGCCCATGCAGCATGATTCTTCTCTCGGCCTGCCTAGTTTACTCCAGAGGAAAGTTAATACCTATACGTCTAGAACAAGACAAGCTCAGAAGCCTACGGATGAGCAAAGCAATGCTCTAACTGCCCTCCTGTCTGAGCTTCCATCCTAGACCAGTTTCCGACCAAGGCTTATGGCCTGGTCTGCTCTGTCATGACATTTAGTGTTTAGGTTGCATTTCCTCTCACTAGGGTAAGGTTTGTACCCTTCCAATTGCACTTCTCCGCCCGAAGCCGATAACACAATGTGTTACGTCGGGTTTGATGAGCCCCCCCCCCCCCCCCCCTACCTTAACATTCGGCGCTAACAGAAAGCAGGAATACAGTCTACTGTCATGCTGTAACCCAGTCATATCTATCACCTCACACACACACACACACACACACACACACACACACACACACACACAAACACACACACACACACCTGGATTTGTCTATGAAAATATGGGTCTAGCAACATATGCCCAATACACCTACGGTAAGTAAAAGGGTTCTTCACATGACCTACTAAAATCTAAGAACGCATCTTAAGTGCCTTGATCTTATCTTAGAAAGGAGACTACTTCAACAAGCAGCGGAGAAAAGTACCCAGCGAGAATAGCTCCAGGTTATACAAGTAAGGGTATCCTGCTCTCACAGAGCGCATCAAGCCATAGACAGTTAAGAATGAAAGCGGTGAATAAATATTGTATCTTTCTGTATCTTCTTCTTTAACAGATAGTTGCAACTTTCAACTTTCGTTTCCCAATAGTTTATTTAACGCCTGTCCAACAGTTATCATCAACATCTGCCATGAAGGCGTCATAGGCGATCGCATTCATCCACAACGAGCTACCTTCTGTGCTCTTGTTAAGTTCGACCACTATCTTCTTCCGTGTCCCTATGACAACACATGCTGTCAACTGCTGTCTCTAATGACCCTCAATCTGTTCACCGAAACGTTACTTTAAGTCCGTGTTAGTCTTAGTCCTGTTAACTTGAAGTAACAGCTACTAAGTATATAAAGATTATGCGAATGCATTATCTTTTAGAGTCAAGCGACAGGATGCATTATCTCTTAGAATTAAGAGACAATCTGACGGTTACTGAAGTGTGAGTAAACATACACTTCATCACAAACAAATTGGATGTAATCAATTGTATGTGTATGCATCAGTTGTGCGCGGAAGGAAAATATTTTCACCTCATCAAGCACTTAATGCGTGAACTTAGTACATCGTCAGGAGTTCAGTGTGGACCTTTCTGGTATCTGTGGAGAACAAATCTGTTGAAACATTGGCTGCGTAGTTAAGTAAGAGTGTATCCTGAATGACCCTTCGACGTCTGAAAATAGACTCTGGCAGTTTTTAGTTTCACTCTGATGATTGTCTGATTTAAGTAGACACGTGGATTCGATGCCACTGGGGATGTTGTTCCATAGCAGTGTTCCCCAACGATTTTTGAATATCGACCCTCTTTTATAATAATAGTTTAGTAACCCGCACTTATAATAATAGTCCTGTAATCCGCACTTATAATAAGTCATGTAACCTGCACTTAATAATAAGTCTTGTAAACTGCACTTATAATAATAGACTTATAATAATAGACAATCAGTTTGCCGTCTCCACAATGAAGGTTGGCTACAATGGATCTCCAACACTGCCTGCATCTCGCTCTGACTGTACACTCTATCAGACTGATGTTCGTCCATTTCTTGATGTTATTTTCCCACTTGTATCGTTGTCTATCTCTTGCTTGCGTTCCTTCAACCATACTCTCCAGTATTGTTTTCATAAGAGTGTTATGTCTTTTAACGAGGCCGAAATAGTTCACTTGCCTCTTTTTTTATTTCTTTCATCAACTCTCTTTTCATTCCCAGTTTTTCTAGAAACGCTGTATTTGAATTTGATTCTTGCTGTTTCCTTGAAATACGACAAATTCTTCAGTATATCCTCATCTCCAGGGCCTCTATTCAACTTCTAATTTAGTGTTCATTATCCAGGCTTCTGCGCCATATGGTAATGTTGAATATACATAAGATATGACAATTCTCATTGTTAATGCGTTATTTACCTCTCTTGGTGTTAATACCGATTTCATGATGTTGAAAGCATTTTTGGTCATTCCTATTCTCTTATTTATTTCTGTTTCACTTCTGCCATAATATGTTATTATATGTCTAAGATAAGAGAAACTTGTTACTTTTTCTAGTATCTTCCCGTTTACTGTGATGTTAATTGATAATCTCTCCTTTCCACGGCTGCTTATCATAGTTTTCTTTTCTTTGATGTTCATATCTAATACAACAGTCACGTAACCCATACTTAAAATAACCCGTACTTGTAATATTAATTTCATAACATATTCTTATAATAATAATTAAGTTACCCATACTTATAATAATAGACGTCCATATACTCATGATTATAATACTATACAAATAACCCATACTTATAATAATAGTGTAATAACCCATACTTATAATAATAGTTAAGTAACCCATACTTATAATAATAGGAAAATAAACCATGCTCTTAATAATAGGCAAATAACACATGCATATTGTTGAATAGCTAAGTGTTATGGTATTGACACATTTATCAGTAACCCCATTATGATCAGTCGGCTCCGTGGCAAAGGTGTTACGGCCGCAGTTTGTAATCCCGCATACCGCGTTTGAAACACAACTGCGGACGATTTGGCAGCAGACCGCTTTGCTTTGTTTTTTTTATAAAATGGTATGTGTGTCGGTCGTTCAGAAAGCAATTGCAAACTACTGAACGTAAACTTGCCAAGAGATTACAAACAGCCAACATTTTGGGGTTGACTGCGACGTCCTGTAAAGGATATGCAACTAACAGTATGATCAAGAGAATCGGAATGAATGGTAATAAGTTTGTCGGCGTGTTGAGTGATGTCACTCAGATGTTCCCTGAATCGGACGTCTATACATTCTCCAGTCCTCACCTTTTGCTGATAATTGTGAATATAAGATAGCGTTATGTGCAGGAAAAAGTTTTTTTGTTTTTTTGTTTTTTTTTTTAAGTTAAAGGTACCCTTTGGAATAATGACCTACGGTACCCTCATAACGTACTTGCATACGAGGCACACTGTTGGGTGACATTTGGATGTCCCCAAAACTAAGACGACCCTGGGAAGACGAATATTGGAAAGTAGGCTTCAAGGCGGGCCTAGACTATCGCACCTGGATTGACTGAATGACTGACTGGCACCTTGCCGTCTTGACATACGATAGTTTGTAAACTGGAGTTATACCTCTCCATAACACAAAGCCTAGGGTGAATTTAGAGACCATGTGTTGCCCATACAGCATGATTCTTCTCTCGGCCTACCTAGTTTACTCCAGAGGAAAGTTAATACCAATACGTCTAGAACAAGACAAGCTCAGAAGCCTACGGATCAGCAAAGCAATGTTCTAACTGCCCTCCTGTGAGTGTCTATGTGTGTGCGTGTGCGTTGGTGAGAAGAGAGAGAGAGAAATGTAAGTGCACGCATATCATGTAACACGCTATTCCATATTGTGTGTGTATTCTCATGTTCATATTATCATTTTGAATGCCAATTGATGTTATAATTTATAATTTGAACACATGTACATCACTGCAGAGTGAATGAGAAAGTTAGGAAGTATGAGTAAGAGAGAGAAAGAAAGTTAATGAGTGAGTGAGTGTGTGTGTGTGTGTGTGTGTGTGTGTGTGTGTGTGTGTGTGTGTGTGTGTGTGCCTGTGTAATAGAGAGAGAGAGAGAGAGAGAGAGAGAGAGAGAGAGAGAGAGAGAGAGAGTTGAGTACACGCATGTCCTGTAAATTGCCATGCCATATTGTTTGTGTATTTTCATCTTTCACATTATCATTTTGTCTGCCACTTGATTTTATCATGTATAATATAACATTACTGTAATGTGAGTGAGAGCGTTAGTGAGAGCGAGAGAGAGAGAGAGAGAGAGAGAGAGAGAGAGAGAGAGAGAGAGAGAGAGAGAGAGAGAGAGAGAGAGAGAGAGAGAGAGAGAGAGTGTATGTGAGATAGAGTAAAGGGAGGGAGAGTTAAATTGCATCACCAATTTTTTTTGTACGCTACACGATGTATATGTACAATTTTTTCTCCATTTCTTACAATTTTTGCGAAAATGCTCACGACAATCGTCAGTGTCTCAACTATGTGTAAATTGTGGGAGTTTGTCCTTATTAGTTTCAGTGATCATGTGAGGCATCATGTTTGTGTCTAGATGTGAGGATGTGTGTGTGGGGGTATATGTGAGGTATGTGTGTGGGGGGGATGTGGAGAATTTATGTGTGGAGGGGTTGTGTGTGTGGGCTTATGCGTGATGTGTGGATGGGTGAAGGGATGTGTGGTCGGTGGGGATGTATGTGTGTGAGGGATGTTTGTGTGGGTGGGGATATTTGGGAGGGTGGCTGGAAATATGTGGGTGTTGGTTGGTTGGTTAGTTGGGGGCGTGGGTAGGGAATGTTTATTTGGGTGGGTGAATGGGTGCGTGGGAGATGTGTGTGGGTTGGGGAATGGGTGTGGGGGATGGGTTTGGGGGATGGGTGTGGGGGTGTGTCTGCGAATGGGATATGTCTGTGTGAGTCTGAGTATGTGAGTGCGGATGGGGTAAATGTGAGTGGGTGGAGGATGTATGTGTGGGTTGTGAGGATGTTCGTAGGTGGGGAATGTTTGTGTGGGTGAGAGATGTGTGGGCGGGGATGTGTGTGGGGAATGCATGTGGGGGATATGTGTGTGTGGGGGGAATGCGTTTATGGGTGGGGTGTTCTGTGAGAGGGGAGATGTGTGAGGGATGGGGGAGGTGTGGGATGTGCGGGTGGATGAAGAATATATGTGAGGATGGGGGATGTGTGTTTGGCTGGATCGTTGGGGTGTGTGTGGGTGAGAGGGTAGATGAGAGATGCATTTGTTGATGGGTGGGTGGGTGATGTGTGGGTGTGAGTGGTTGATGGATGAGTGGGTGGATGTGGTGTGAGAGATGAGTGTATGGGTGGGGATGTGTGTGGGTGGGAAGTCGGATGTGTGTGGTGGGGTATATGTGTGTGGTGGGGTGTGTGTGGGTGGTTGGTGTGTTTTTTGATGAGGAATGTGTTGATGGGTGAGGTTGTGTGTATGGGTTGGGAGATGTGTGTGTGAGTGTTTGGGGTGGTTAGATGTGTACGTTAGGGATTTGTGCTTGGGGATTGGAGATCGGGGGGGGGGGGGGGGGGGGGGGGGGGGGGGGGGGGGGGGGGGGGGGGGGGGGGGGGGGGGGGGGGGGGGGGGGGGGGGGGGGGGGGGGGGGGGTTGGTGAGTGGGTTGGTGGAGGATGTGTGGGAGGGTAAGTGTGTGTAGGTTGGGGATGGGAGGTGATGTGTGTGGGGGGATTTGTGGGTGGGGAGATTGTGTAGGTGGGTGATGTGCGTAAGTGGGGGATGTGTGGGTCTGTGCGGGTTTTGTGTGTGGGTAAGTGTAGAATATGTGAGTTGTCTGGAATATGTGTGTGTGAGTGTTGGATATGTGGTTGGGGGATGTGTGTTTGGCTGAGTAGTTGGGCAAGTGTGGGTGGTGTCGTAAGTAAAGAATGTCGTAGTAGTTATTTGTTCTTCTTTACTACTTTAGTGTCGTCCCTGGAGTGAGGGGAATCAACACCCACATTTATTTTAATTCAATATCACTATCCTGGAGATATCAGCAGACTCCGTCCACAACACTCCCTCAATCTGAAGACACCTTCTTCTCACTCTTACTCACCCCTGGATCATGCCCCCTCTCATTCTTCCCCAACATAACATACTTGACAACTCTAGCTTCAACAAATAAAAACAAGAAAGTTATTAAAATAAAGAGTCTATGTAGGAGAAGTGTGTGTGTGTGTGTGTGTGTGTGTGTGTGTGTGTGTGTGTGTGTGTGTGTGTGTGTGTGTGTGTGTATAATGTGTAGAATGTGTGACGTATATTCTAAAGTGCATATAGACTCAGATAAATGTTCAGGAGTATAGTCATTCTCATCACTGTGCTGAGAACACACCAGAACCATGTATTCCAGACAAACAACCTCACCGAGGTGATGCTTCTCCGGTCACGTGAAGAGTTTCTCCGCTATCTCTCGAGGCATCAAGATGTTTGGACATCTATGACCAACACTGTCTAATGAGAGTCTTCGATCTAATTCACAATATGACTTTCCTCTGTTATTAAACTGTTTGTTACTCAGAGAATTCTAACACTATTGCCACTGTTACTTAGGAAATCTTAATTGATCTAGTGTCACTGGTTGTAAAGATTCCCCATATTAACACCACAATCTGAATGTTCCAGGTATTTCTATAACTTTATATAAATGTTCCTGGTATCAGTGTTGTATATAGATATAATGTTCTGACTGTTCAGTGATACAACTATCATTTGCTAAACATAAGTATCATCAGCCTGTCCTGCTCAGCAGAAGCCACCGCAGACCAACTTGGGTATAAGCCCAATGTAGAGGCCTCTCAGCAACATCTGTCTTCAAATCCTGAGCCATCATCTTCTAAACTGTGTTCTAAGCTTCACTGTTGAATATCATAGCACACCTATGTGGAACCTGTTGAGTAGAGAATACTATGGTGAGAGCAACTCAATCCTGGCCGGAATTAGGTGAGTGTAGGCCAATAGCAGCACTCAGATCTACAACAGAGATCCGATCTCTGTCATACGGCCAAATAACTCATCACATGGTCTGAGACATGGCAACACCAGGAAAGAATAAAGGAACGGGTAGAAACCCAGCAGATGCCCTACTGGAAGATCCTACCATTTCACATTCCCCTCCTCCCTCCCAACCATCCTCAATCTCTCTAATTATTATCCCACTACATTGTCCTCAACTCCCTGAGTAAAATGATATATCACACAAGCTAGTTAAAGCCACACAATAGGATACTAGTGCCGACGCTCCTATGATACTTTCTAGCACCGCACTTATAGAACATTCTATCACCACACCTATAATACACTATATCACCACACCTATAATACATTATATCACCGCACAGTACTGTACTCTATTCCTAATCATACTCTAAGTTAGATATGATTAATAGCCTACCATATGCCTATTCCGGTTGCTGATTGAAACTATGCAATCACAGACTGGATCTATGTCCGCCGATAAATATCAACAATTTGACATTATAGTTTCTTTCATTGAACACAACTCGGAAATTGCACCGATCCTTCAAACTTCAGAAATCTTGGTCGACTCACTCCACTTGTTTACCGCAACGGGTTTTATATCGGGCTTGAGTGACGTCACCAAGTTGTCTAGACGCTGATCAGTCCAGAGTCTGGTTTTCTCCTCTTGTTTTAGACTAACTGGAGTCAATCCGCCGTCAAGTTTGCTTTCATCTGGGGAAATTCTTTGTCTCGTAC
This sequence comes from Cepaea nemoralis, assembly GCA_014155875.1. Lineage (NCBI taxonomy): Eukaryota > Metazoa > Mollusca > Gastropoda > Stylommatophora > Helicidae > Cepaea > Cepaea nemoralis. Next base: position 57,660 of record JACEFZ010013227.1, read on the forward strand.
AACAATAGTTCTGTCTGTCTGCGAACCAGAGAATTCCCCACATCACAGAATCCTCTCCGCCGTCTGTCCAGACATTCCGTCTACACTTCAAAGGCTAACTACCTCCTTATAGACGGATGGCGCCATTGTTCGTCTCGAGCAACAATTTGTTAACAAAATGCCGACCGGTGTAGACATTGTAACGCGACCTATTTTGTTCCTCGAACAACCCACATCATACAGAAATGCCGACCGTAGGCAGACAGTTTGACGCGAGTATTTTTGTTCCTCCGTCTATACATATCAAAGGGTTGCCTGTTTGTACCGACGAATGTCTCTTTGTGTCATCGATCGAAACTAGCAAGTTTATTTTTCGCGACATAGGCCCCCTCCTAAGAGAGTAGTCCGCAACAACTCTTTCTTCTTGGAGGTTCTATCCAGATGATCTATTCCTCTTCTTCAGGAGCTGGATGTCTAGACAGGAAATCATCTCCAACATTTTCCTTCCCAGGTATATACTCCACTGTAAATGCCATTGCCATGAGGTGAGCTGCTTTTTCTCCGGGTCTCTCTTCGTATTTCCGCAAGAGATTGATATGGAAAATCTTCGACTTTCCCCGGATCCGGATCTGATAGTTGGTCCTGGATATCACCCTTTCCACGGGAAATGGTCCTTGCCAACCTATCTCCAGTTTGTTGTTTCCCGTTGGAGTAGCAACAATACTTTGTCTCCCACCTCTAGAGATCTGGCTTTAGACCTACGGTTGTAGTAAGCCACATGTCTTTTTCTGGCCTTTTTAGAGTTTTGATTTTCCAGAGTACATCCCTTGTGAAGTTTTTCTTTCAGTTCCTCCACATATTTATAAGAAGATATCACTTCTTCTGACGTCCCCTCTTCAGTCCAACTCCTCAACATGGCTTCCAACAGGTCCCTTGATTGGACGACCAAACAGCAACGTAGCGGGTGGTAGTCCATGTTGAGCCATGAGGAACTTCCCGATAGGCAAAGAGTGCTGCTGGGATATATTCATCCCACCTATCAGGTTTTTCCTGTGCCAGTTTCCTGAGCATTGTCATCAACGTGCCGTTGAAACGCTCTACTTGTCCATTGGCTTGAGGGTGGTAAGGGCTGGTATGGATATGGTTAGAGTGGAACACCCTAAATACCTCCTCCATAAGTTTTCCACAAAACTGGGACCCATTGTCCGTCAGTATTTGATCAGGAAAGCCTGATCTTGTAAAGGCCTCCATCAGTGCGTCCGCCACTCTTTTCGAGTCAATTGTGGTCAACGGTATGGCTTCACCCCACATTGTACAGCAATCCACCATGGTGAGTATGTACATGTTCCTCTTCCTAGTCCTAGGGAGTGGACCCACGATATCGATGGCTACCCTCTGGAAAGGAGAGTTCATGATGGGCATTTCACCCAAGACCACGGCGCTGTCCAGTGTTTTGGTGCCACTCTCTGGCACTCAGGGCATGACTTCACATACCGACGCACATCACCTGTCATTCCCGGCCAATAGTAATGGCAGGAAATTCGCTGCATCGTGGCGGCAATACCCATATGCCCACTGAATAAGATGGTATGCCCCATATGAAGAATCCGGGAACGGTGGGCCTTCGGGACCACCAACTGACCATGTAGGTTGTCTCCTCTTCCGGCTCTCCTGTAGAGTATCCTATTCTTCATATAGTACTGCCCCCGTTTGGGTGGATCAGTACTTTTCTGCAGCTTTTTGTAGCAAGGACGTAACGTAGCATCCTCACTCTGGGCAGTTCGCAACTCCCCTGGCAGTCGGTTAGTCACATTTGCTTCTGCCTCATCCGTTCTCGTCTGAGAGCGAGTCTGTATTGCTCCCTTATGGATTGGCTCCCTGGGCATTCCCAGAAAGACATACCGGCAACCGTGGATTATGGGGAAAATGGGATCGGTCAACACCGTGGCCTTGATGGTGCCGGTGACATATCTTGACCAAATCTCCACTCTGGCAATGGGCAATTTCATGGCTACAGCACTCTTCTGTGCAGGCTGTATCTCCATGGTTCTCACCTGTGAATTGTTCTGGATGTACCAGATCCGCAGAAATCACGGCCTCCCCGTCCAGTCCTGTGTCGTACAAACACTCCACTTGACGACCGTTAACTTCTACCAATTCCACTACAGGTGGTTTTTCCTGGTCTGGAGTCTCTTCCTCGGCCTCGACCTGTTCGGTGGGCTCCACCTTAGGTTTCCCGGGGCACACGACGAATTGAGTGTCTCCTGACTTTCCCCTGCAGTCAATAGCATTGTGTGTATTCGACCTGCAGTGGTTGCACCATTTCACTGTCCTAGATTTTCTTGTGCCGGACTTTATTGAGCTCTCCTGCTGGTGAGCTTCCTTGTCGACCTTGGCATTGTCAGTGTCCACCTCCCTTGAAGTCACTTGACATGCCGCGAAGTGAGGGTTCTTAGCCTTCGATTTGCAATCCTTCGTATTGTGAGAAGGTGACTTACAAATCGAACACCACTTCTCCGACCACGGTCGTTTTTGAGTAGAGCTCGAAGTGCTCTTGCTTCCCTCCTTCGTCTTCTCCAAACTCTCCTCTGAAGTTTTGACATATGGTTCCACCTTCTTAGTTCCTGTGCTTTTTGCTTTCTTCAGGTTATGTTTTTCCTGACTTTTGGTGTTTGTAGAAAGGTTTTCTGCTGCCTCCCCATGTACCTCGACGAACCGTTCTGCCAATTTCGTCACCATGTTGATTCGTTCCGCCCCTTGTTCTCCCAAGAATGTCCTGAGAGGTTTCGACATTTGCTTTCGCATCTGGTCGACTACCATGAGCTCTTCCAGACTCTCATAGTCATGCGCGAACCCAGCCAAATCCATCCACTTATGGAGATAGGCTTTCAGATGCAGACTATAGGTGGCGAACAACTCCACCGGTTCTCGTTTCGCTCCTCGAAATTTTTTCCGGTAGGTATGTGACGTAACTTCAATACGTTTCAGCAGAGCCGTCTTCAACTCGTCATAATTGTTCTCATGTCCTGGTGGCAGGCGAGAATACACCTCATAACTGGTCCCGCATAATCCCTGGGATAGCTTGAGATTCCATTTGTCACGCTCCAGACCCATTGCAACCGACATAGCCTCGAAGCGTTGAAGGTACTGGTCAATCTTCTCCTTGTCCTCTTCGTAGATCTCTAGAGGGAACTTCATAGCATGATAACTATGTCCTCCTACTGGTGTTGAGCCAGGGAGAGAGGAACCTCCCACTGCTCCTTCAGTTTCCCGACTAGATTGCCTCTTAAGCTCGAGTTCCCGCATCCGGTACTCGTGCTCCCTTTTCTGAGCTTCTTGTTCAGCTTCCTGTTGCTTAGCAGCTTGCTCAACCTCAAGTTTCTTAGCCGCTTGCTCTGCTTCCAGTTTCTTAGCTGCCTGCTCAGCTTCAATTTCCAGCCTTCTCATGGCTTGCTCTGCTTCCAATTTCTTAGCAGCTTGTTCTAACTCCATCCTTCTCAATTCCAACTCGGCCTTTCGATTTTTCCCTTTCTGCTTGACGAAACTCCCTCTCCACCTCCTGTATGTAATCTGTTATTGCAGAACCCGACAAGCCCATTTCTTCCCCCTTTGCTCTTAGTTCTGCCGTGGTTAGTTTAGTAGTGGCCATTTTTCAGAGAGGTAAGTCAGCAGGTAGAATATTAATTATCTCTAAACAAATATATAGATAATGACCAAGTACAATTAATCTATATATTTAATAACACACCACACAACACAATACAATCACTCAGTGACAAGAGTAGAATCCGGACTACAGACCTATGCAGACGTGTGAGGTGTGAACAGGTAAGATAAGTGTCTTAACCCCTATCCACATTTACTCTAGATGGATTCTAACTAATAGGATATCTCCATCCTCTAACTAAAGATCCCGTGTCAAAAGATCCCGTATTAAAAGACCCCGCTGTCAGAAGATCCCGCTGTCAGAAGATCCCGCTGTCAGAAGATCCCGCTTACAAGAGATCCCGCTGTCCAAAGATCATGTTTACGAGCCCCCAATAATGTCGTAAGTAAAGAATGTCGTAGTAGTTATTTGTTCTTCTTTACTACTTTAGTGTCGTCCCTGGAGTGAGGGGAATCAACACCCACATTTATTTTAATTCAATATCACTATCCTGGAGATATCCAGCAGACTCCGTCCACAACACTCTCTCAATCTGAAGACACCTTCTTCTCACTCTTACTCACCCCTGGATCATGTCCCCTCTCATTCTTCTCCAACATAACATACTTGACAACTCTAGCTTCAACAAATAAAAACAAGAAATTTATTAAAGCAAAGAGTATATGTAGGAGATGTGTGTGTATGTGTGTGTGTGTGTGTGTGTGTGTGTGTGTGTGGTGTGTGTGTGTGTGTGTAGAATGTGTAGAATGTGTGACGTATATTCTAAAGTGTATATAGACTCAGATCAGTGTTCAGGAGTATAGTCATTCTCATCACTGTGCTGAGAACACACCAGCACCATGTATTCCAGACAAACAACCTCACCGAGGTGATGCTTCTCCGGTCACGTGAAGAGTTTCTCCGCTATCTCGCGAGGCATCCAGATGTTTGGACATCCATGGCAAACACTGTCTAATGAGAGTCTTCAATCTAATTCACACTATGAATTTCCTCTGTTATTAACTGTTTGTTACTCAGAGAATTCTAACACTATTGTCACTGTTACTTAGGAAATCTTAATTGATCTAGTGTCACTGGTTGTAAAGATTCCCCATATTAACACCACAATCTGAATGTTCCAGGTATTTCTATAACTTTATATAAATGTTCCTGGTATCAGTGTTGTATATATATATATATAATGTTCTGACTGTTCAGTGATACAACTATCACTTGCTAAACATAAGTATCATCAGCCTGTCCTGCTCAGCAGAAGCCACCGCAGACCAACTTGGGTATAAGCCCAATGTAGAGGCCTCTCAGCAACTTCTGTCTTCAAATCCTGAGCCATCATCTTCTAAACTGTGTTCTAGCTTCACTGTTGAATATCATAGCACTGTCACGATTCTGGATGTTAGGGGTTGTTGTGTCTTGGGTTTGGCTGCTGACCATCTACTCAAACATGACAGCACAACTCACGTCAGTCCATCAACAATTCCATCACACCATATGAGGAGAACTACAACTTCTTTATTGTCGGTAAGCATCATGAAACGTTACAGAATGCAGAGGATGATCAAGGCTTCAGTTCGTCACATGCTACTCTCATTCACGCCTGAGTCTTACAAATCAACCTTACACAATTGGGTGGACTATTGGGCAGCGGAGTGTGAACTCGCCTGTGTGGGTAGTGTCGATGTGTCTAGGTATAAGCAACATGACCCCAACCTCCTCGCGTGCTCTAATAACGAACCGTTTGGTATTACTTGTTAAGAAGCATCACTCAGATCTTTCAAACCGTAAGCTGGCAACAACCATGAACTTGTGTCTTGCGTCCACGAAGGCAGTAGCCTAAATCATGTCTTGCGTCTTGGCCGGCAAAACACTAACTGACGGCAACAGTTTGGTTGTCAATATCTACGCACTTGTGACGTCAGCTTTGTTCCGTCCAAGTGCTCACTTGTGCTTCTTTCCTTGCTTCATCTAATTCCCTATTCTGGTACACTTGCTTACTCTTTTAACTCTATCTGGCTGTCATTCGAGCCATGACAGCTATTATTCCCCCTCCATAAAAAAATGTCCCTACATTTTCCTATTCTTACTTTACTTCGACATGTATGCCAATGATGGATATGACGTAAATTACTGTAAGTCATGATCGACTACAAATCTGTCATCTCTGGAACTCAGTATGTCATCTTAAGACAATATAGATCGTGTGGACTTCAGACATTGAATTAAAACCCACAAGTCCCAATCACCGCCACCTCATACATTCCAAAGAAATGATCATCGAGATGTTCTCGCGTTATCATGATTGTCTACTTGCAACAAAAGAAGCAAGGTTCAAACACCGCCGAACACTATAATTAAAGTGCCGTTTTCGCGTTTCATGCTGACCCCTTGACAAAAATTACCTCAGACCCCTGTAACCCTTGAGTATCTTCGGTGAAACAAAATGCACTTCTATGTTGTGAACCCAACGACCTTCTGAGTCAAAAGACATACTGATCTCCATCAATTTCAGAGATGTATCATGTTAACTTCACTCTGAGTTAACATCTCTTTCCATCATCCAATGTCGATGTTGGCAATTTAATCTTACAACTATATCTCGTATCTGTGTTTAGTCCTCATAATTGTAATGTCAACTTTCTATTTGTGTCTGATTTTAAGTGTGTATTTGTATATACTCTTTTTCATACATTCATCTCTACATTCATCCATCATGAAATAACACATCTAAATTCTTTTTATTGATGATAACAAAAACTTCTTGCTCCAAAATAAATAAGTATGCGCTTTAACTTTGACATAATAAATATCAACGATTATAATAATTATAAAATTATAACGATAAAATTAAAATCAATATCACCTCCCTAATAAACTAATACTGTTAGTGTTTAACTATCAACTATCATTTGCTTTCCTACCTAATACTGACAGAATTTACATGTTTTTATTTCTAAAATATTACACAAAATAATTAAAGAACACGTCTAAATGTCACATTGCAAAATCGTCGACTATCCTGTATCCATTGTATACAGCCTTTGCAGTCGTCCTTGTCCATTTCCTCGTACATACGCTCTGTGCTCACTCACTGGCGTACTTGTTTATCCTGCTATCTGCAACATTAATAACAACAAGTGACTTATTTATATTTAAACAACTGTTTCCATCCATGTGGTGTTTCAAAAGTAAGTTACAGTCATAATAAAGTAACATTATATTTAGACATTATAATCTTGTCATTTAACTTATTTACTCCAATACCAAAATTTAAAATTAACAACAAGAGGCTATTTTATTCACATAGAATGTTTATAATCGACTTAGTAAATCTGCTACATTATTTTTACTTCTTAAAATTATTGTCTTGTGAGACCACACATTCGAATGCGACCAAATAACTCATCACATGGTCTGAGACATGGCAACCCCAGGAAAGAATAAAGTAACGGGTAGAAACCCAGCAGATGCCCTACTGGAAGATCCTACCATTTCACATTCCCCTCCTCCCTCCCAACCATCCTCAATCTCTCTAATTATTATCCCACTACATTGTCCTCAACTCACTGAGTAAAATGATATATCACACAAGCTAGTTAAAGCCACACAATAGGATACTAGTGCCGACGCTCCAATGATACTTTCTAGCACCGCACTTATAGAACATTCTATCACCACACCTATAATACACTATATCACCACACCTATAATACATTATATCACCGCACAGTACTGTACTCAATTCCTAATCATACTCTAAGTTAGATATGATTAGTAGCTGTCTCAACGTGCCTGTCCGCTAAACGCAACTGGAGCAAACACAAAAAGCATCATCGAAAAATCGGAACTTGGTAACAGAACTCGTTAATCGAACGATTCAGAACAGCATACTCAAGCGAACGATTTTCCAGACGTTTATTTCCGTCACTGGTACAAAGGATTAAAACTCTGGCAGAAAAGCAAGCTGATCCCTAACCACAGGATCGGCGCCTACTCACATACATCCACCCTTGAGCTCCCAGTCCAGCTCGTTGCCCTTGAAGCCTTCCTATCTATTCTTCAGTTCAATTTCTTAGATACTAAGATTCAGTCTAGGTGGATTTCTATTCCCGATCCATTCACCGTTGTCGTCTCAATAAATTCCTTACCAGACTCCCTGCTGCCTCATCCCGAAATCACGGCATCCAGGTGTCACCTTCACATCGAGCCTTCAGAAACACATCTTGTTCGTATCACAAAGTCACAGCGTCTCCCGTTGCCGTGTTCTGACGTTCTCCACATTCTCCTTGGATTCCTCTGTTGACAGCCACTTTAGTGTCTGAATGGGAAACTCCGTATATGATTTTCCACCGCCCATTCCGATGACGTCATTATGTCTAAACGCCATGTGGCAGTATGCTCCCCTCCCTTTTAAAATGATGTAATCATTTTTTTTTTCAAGAGAATTAACCTGACACATAGCAGTGTAGACACAATGACTTTTATCCCGACCGCTATGTCGTAAATCTTAATCTCATCAAACGGGTAGGTAGGGGACTAGTATTATGATATATGTAGTGGTGTCTATACTTGGAAATGGCGATCGCAATAAAATTGACAACCCATAATTAAGTAATTATAACTAACGATCAATGATCAAAATATAACTATACTAACATAGTATTTAATCTAACTACGTTAACTAATCAACTATTATGACAATTCATTAAATTAACTCTATATACACATACAATGTTATCACAATACGTGTTCACCGGTTTTCCTTTAAAGTAGTTATACCCAGTCACAAACCATCCAAGTGAAAACTCGACACAGGAGAAAACCCACACAAGTCAAAGTTCCCAAAGTTCTCCATGCCTCAACGGTTCCTCCTCACGTAAATTTCTTATCATCCTGTCAAGATCACATATTGACAGAAGTATCCAACTATTTAAACTAGCTATTTGCATTAATAATATGTAATTGTTGATCTGTGTGTGTGTATTGCCAGTAAATTCGGTGCTATCTACCCCATTTCCAAACACTCTATGAACAAACAACTATAATAAACTAGGATTGAATAAATTGAATAAAATATTTATATTTATAGTTGATTTAAAATATCGGCAAGATTATAATTGAGTTTTGTGAAGAATCATATCTCACAGATTCAAGATTTCTAAGATAATAAATCAGAAATTTAATAAATATTTAAATCAAATACTCTTCATAAAATTATTAAGTTCTCTAATAACGATATAGTTACGAACAATTATATGTAGAATAGAGAACCAACATATTTTCACACACTTAAGTGAAGAAAAATAGTGAGAATAATTCTGACAAATATAACCTTACACAGTGACATCTGGTATAACTAAGTAATAAGACCCTAATGTGTCTGTAGTGTACTATGTGTTGATATGAACCTAACACTTTCACATTCATCCCATTTTATTTTTCTTTATTGTTTTCTTTTATTCTTCCTTTCATTTATTTTCTTTCTTTCTTTCTTTGTTTCAAATCTGTAGAATCTCTCTTCTGCACTCATGCCAATATTTGTACATTGTAACTTTGTTGATTGGAACAATGTAATTGTTTTCAGTCTTGTGTATCTTCTTTTAATTTGTGAATGGATAATTGTAATGCCGCACGCAACGTATTTCTTTGATTGTGTGTATCTGTTAGTGCCACACTTCTTGACTTCTGTGCGTATGTATGTAATCCATTTCTTGCCTTTTGTTTGTATATTTGTGCTATGCTTCTTCACTTCTGTGTGCATGTTTATGATATGCGTTTTTGTTTGTATGAACCCGTTTACACTATGTTTCCTCGCTTGTTGTGCATGTAACTTTTGTGTGTAACAACCAATGCGTGTAACTTTTGGTTTCTTTTTGAATGTTTCAAAAATATGTCATTTACCGACAAATAATCTCGTTTGCCTTGTTTGTGAGTATCAGTTATTTCTTCATGTTTGGGTTCGTTGATTTTGTGTAAATCTTGGCATTTGCAATTAATTACCGTTATGCTATCACTCAGTAGCATTGTATCATGCATGTCTACCGTTGATGTACCCTGTGCTATTTGCATCTTTTCTTCTTCTTCTTCTTCTTCTTCTTCTTCTTCTTCTTCTTCTTCTTCTTCTTCTTCTTCTTCTTCTTCTTCTTCTTCTTCTTCATCTTCTTCTTCTTCTTCTTCTTCTTCTTCTTCTTCTTCTTCTGCTTCTTCTTCTTCTTCTTCTTCTTCTTCTTCTTCTGTTGTTTCAATTTGGGCATTTGTACTTGTAAGTGTTTCGTTAGACTTGTGTTCTATAGTTCCTTTCTGAACGAAATCTCTGGCGATTGGTTCTTTCACTACTGTAGCACATACTTTACTTGTGTGATTACTTTCATACATTTGTCTTATACGCTCTTTCCACATTGCTTCCTTTGCAATATTCTCATTTTGAAGTGCGAGTCGTTTTTGATTGATTTCTGCCTCTCCAGTTATCCGCCTTTCTTCCATCTCTCTCTTCATTGCAGATATCTTTTCACGTTGCAACGTTAATTCTTTTTCTCTAGACTCTATTCGTTCGCGTTGCAAGGCTACCCTCTTTTCATGTTCCAGTGCCTTTAACTCTGCGACTGCGGTTATCTGTCTTGCCGTTAACTCTTTTCTTATTCCAGCTATCTCATTCTGCTTGATAGCCATGTCTAGTGCCCATTTCTTTTGTCGTTCTTGTCGTTCACGCGTAGCTTGAAGTTGCTCTGTTGCATGTTTTTCTCGTTTTTCCATCCACTCACGTGCGGTTTGAGCTCTGAATTCTTGCAGCACCCAATTCCTAAGGTCCGCACCAGCTAAACCATTCTTCTCACCCAACTCCGTGAAATATTGTAGTGTCGACATGTTGTCCTACCTGTACAATAATCTAGCTGACAAATGATAGGACAATGCAAAAATGTAAATATGTTTGATTCAGATAAGATAATCAATATAACAACTGTTGAACAAAATGTGAACTGTAACTCAACAGCACTGTAAACTTGAACAATACAGAAATTCAGTAACTTCTTGCTATCTATATATCTGAAGTGTTATTATCTGTAAATAACAGAAAATAATATAAGAAATATATTCAGTATAAAGAATATATAATACTAGACACTCAACAATGACAGAAGACGACTGACGAGTGACGTAAATAGATATTTTCTTTCATAAAATAGCACTTTTATAGAAATTACTACTATACTTAATCCAAGACAAAAATTATCTGTTGACACTACAATATTCCTTGTTAATGTAAAAATGCCCTTCTAACCGCCCACACTATCCATTTTTGAATTAATTTACTCATTATTAAATAATAGGCACCTCATTTATCAACAATAACACATTAACCAACAATAACATATACTGGCCTTTTTCAGGTTCTCGTGTCCGTAAATATAATGCTCGATAATTTACATCCTATATGTTAACGACGATATGCCAAGGGAAGGAATTGTATAAGGAAGTAGACCGCTCCTTGCTTGTACGAAAGTACAATGAATTTGTACAAACCCGAACCAACGCGGTTCGTAACCAATTTCTGAGAAACGTGATTGGCTTGGGTGTTTTCGACGATACTTGAGTTATAGCAGCTGAATGCTGTGGGTACTGGAACGCTTAATGTCCACAATGGAGTATAGCGTCGTAAAGTTTAGCGTGAAAACGAATGGTATCACGCCCAATAAGAACAATGTCACTCCGTATAACGTTACGATGTGTAACCGCTGAAGTGTAAAGTGAGTAGCCTCCTGACGTGTGTAGTGTATCCGTGTACAGTCAATCAGTGTCCAAACGTTACCGTTGTCCGTAGATGTCGACGTAATGAGTTAATGTTCGGTCCCGACTGACCGAGTTGAATTCTTCAAATGTAACGAAATCCTCTGTGATTTCAAAATAGTATGTCCTAGTGTACGTGTACGTGTCGTCTTGAAGTGAGAGTTGTTGTCCGGTATGTGGGTAATGGTGTTGTAATGTTCTCCAACATCCGACGTCAGCAAGTTTTCAGACATGTACAATAAATAATGTCTATAGACGTATCGAATTCCTTTGCGCCGATAGTGAATTTATGACAGAGTGTCGGCATCAAATATAATCGTGTGTGGTGTCAAAATCTTTTGGCGTTTTAAACAACCAAGTCAAAACTGTTAGTAATGTTCGTAAAATAACGAATGTCTTTCTGATAGAGTAAACTATACTTGCAGATCGGTAGTACACTCCATCCTATGTGGAACAGTCCAACGATAAATGTGATAATAATCTTGAATCATGACGAACTTCATAAATTCCGCAGATTGTTTAGCATAAAGTCACTTTTGAGCAGTTGCAATCAAATTCGTGAGCAACTCATCAATTCTCGAATGTACAGTGTCCATTGCTGTGTTATCGTACAATATTGTGGTGTAGACTTGTGGCAGTGCAGTGTTTCTTTAGATCTTATGGCCTACTCACATCGACATAATTCCTTTTCAATGTCGACCATGGTTTCGATTGTTTCGCATATCTCTTATGTAACCACCATCTTCTTTTCTCACGTAGACTTATAGTTGTAACTGTATATTCTTTAAATAAATAATGTTCTTAAATAAGTTACATTATTACTCAATGTTCGTTATTTCTAATATTTCATAGCGCTGTGGTGTGTTCAATAAGGTGGAATGTTTTTGCGCATCTGGTGCAAACTTGATATGCTTAATAGATCGTACTTCTTGAACATGATTGAGTTATTATGTATTAATTGTGTACGTACTTACAGTTTTTATGATGTTTTAATGTCACCTGTTATTACTTTATCACAAAATGCTTTTTCACTTCATTTATTCTGGGTGTTCTTCCGGCATTTTGGTGACGCGGGTTTTCATGTGCTCCTTCTTTCTTTCTGTGTAGCACGGTGTGAACTGCGCCGCTGGTACGTAATTCCTTTTATGATCAGCTATGGAAATTGGCGGGGATTTATGTTGATCAACAAACGGTGTCCAGAAACGACCCCCACATGTCTCAATGTGCCTGTCCGCTAAACGCAACTGGAGCAAACACAAAAAGCATCATCGAAAAATCGGAACTTGGTAACAGAACTCGTTAATCGAACGATTCAGAACAGCATACTCAAGCGAACGATTTTCCAGACGTTTATTTCCGTCACTGGTACAAAGGATTAAAACTCTGGCAGAAAAGCAAGCTGATCCCTAACCACAGGATCGGCGCCTACTCACATACATCCACCCTTGAGCTCCCAGTCCAGCTCGTTGCCCTTGAAGCCTTCCTATCTATTCTTCAGTTCAATTTCTTAGATACTAAGATTCAGTCTAGGTGGATTTCTATTCCCGATCCATTCACCGTTGTCGTCTCAATAAATTCCTTACCAGACTCCCTGCTGCCTCATCCCGAAATCACGGCATCCAGGTGTCACCTTCACATCGAGCCTTCAGAAACACATCTTGTTCGTATCACAAAGTCACAGCGTCCCCTGTTGCCGTGTTCTGACGTTCTCCACATTCTCCTTGGATTCCTCTGTTGACAGCCACTTTAGTGTCTGAATGGGAAACTCCGTATATGATTTTCCACCGCCCATTCCGATGACGTCATTATGTCTAAACGCCATGTGGCAGTAGCCTACCATATGCCTATTCCTGTTGCCGATTGAAACTATGCAATCACAGACTGGATCTATGTCCACCGATAAATATCAACAATTTGACATTATAGTTTCTTTCATTGAACACAACTCGAAAACTGCACCGATCCTTCAAACTTCAGAAATCTTGGTAGACTAACTCCACTTGTTTACCGCAACGGGTTTTATATCGGGCTTGAGTGACGTCACCAAATTGTCTAGAAGCTGATCAGTCCAGAGTCTGGTTTTCTCCTCTTGTTTTAGACTAACTGGAGTCAATCCGCCGTCACGTTTTCTTTCCTCTGGGGAAATTCTTTGTCTCGTACAACAATAGTTCTGTCTGTCTGCGAACCAGAGAATTCCCCACATCACAGAATCCTCTCCGCCGTCTGTCCAGACATTCCGTCTACACTTCAAAGGCTAACTACCGCCTTATAGACGGATGGCGCCATTGTTTGTTTCGAGCAACAATTTGTTAACAAAATGTCGACCGGTGTAGACATTGTAACGCGACTTATTTTGTTCCTCGAACAACCCACATCATACAGAAATGCCGACCGTAGGCAGACAGTTTGACGCGCCGTATTTTTATTCCTCCGTCTATACACATCAAAGGGTTGCCTGTTTTTGCAGACGAATGTCTCCTTTTGTCATGGATCGAAACTAGCAAGTTTATTTTACGCGACAGGTGGGTGGTGGAGGATATGTGGGTGGGTGAGTGTTGGTAGGTTATGGGATGGGTGGAGGATGTGTGCGTGTGGGTGGGGAGATGTGTGAAGGTGGGGGATGTGTGGGTGGGTATGGATGGGTAGTTGCATGCATGTGTACCTGGGTTTGTGTAAGGGTGGGTGGGTGTGTGTGGGGGATTTGTGATATAGTACCACTCATAAAGATGCTCTATCTAGACCAACAAGGAGCGGTTAGAATAGACGGCTAGACATCAGATTGGTTTGGCATCAAGAAAGTAGTCCGTCAGGGCTGTGTGCTGTCACCCTTTTTGTTTAACCTGTACTCTGAAAATATAATGAGAAATGTCAGAGATGATATAAACAGGGAGCTATATGATGCCCTAAATATCGGCGGTCATGAAATACCAGGGATTCGATATGCTGATGATCCAGTATTACTATCCACATCACAGACTGGTATAGAAAACTAAATAACCTCATCACAAAGAAATAGTGAAAATCACAACTTATATCTTAACATAGCAAAAACAAAGATAATGAATACAGATAAAACTACTGTGGAAAAAGAAATATATGTTAATGAGGAAAGATTGGAGGTAGTGGAAAATGTTGAATATCTTGGGTCATTGATTACCAACAATGGTGACACAATTAAAGAAATTAAACGACGACTATCAGTTGCTCTTCAAAGACTAAAAAACAACTTAATAAGTTATGAGGGAGAGATAGAACTACAAAAATTAGATTTTTAATAGCACACATCTTCCCTAATGCAACATGCGCCTGTAAGACTTAGACACTTACTAAACAAGCTGAACAGCGCATATATTCTTTTGAATATAAATGTTATAAACGGGTTCTAAGAATATCTTGGGTAAAGAAAAGAACAAATGCATCCATACTTCAAGAGCTGAATATTGAAGAGGGTTGGCTATTAAACACGATAAAACAAAGAAAGTTGATATATTTTGGTCACTTGAAACGTCATGAAAGTTTGGAGAGAACAATAATGGTGGGGCATATGCCTGGGAAGAGAGGAAGAGGAAGGCCAAAGAGAAGATAGGTGCAGGATATGGCGGATGATATCTAGTTGAGTGTATCAGACGTGGGGCATCTTGCTTGTGATCGAGCAGTTTTCCGGAAGGTTGTTATGGCAGCGAGGTTCTGCAAAGGACCTCCCTCCTCCTCCCTCCTATTCCTCCCTATTCCTCCAGTCTCCTGTCTCCTCCTCCCTCCTCCTCCCTCCTCTTCCCTCCTCCACCTCCCTCTTCCTCCTCCCTCCTCCATTTACCCAAGACAGACAGACAGACAGATAGTCGGGAACGGGATCTTATATGACTACTTATATGATTTAAATGAGATGCTCTCCACCATGGGCTGGGCCGGGTCAGACAGACAGATAGATAGACAGACAGACAGACAGACAGTCGGGAACGGGAACTTATATGACTACTTATATGAATTAAATGAGATGCTCCCCACCAGGAGTTGGGCGATGCCGGGCCGGGTCAGACAGACAGACAGATAGATAGTCGGGAACGGGAACTTATATGAATACTTATATGAATTAAATGAGATGCTCCCCATCAGGGTCTGGGCGAAGCCGGGCCGGGTCAGACAGACAGACAGACAGATAGACAGACAGACAGACAGATTGTCGGTAACGGGAACGAGAACTTATATGACTACTTATATGAATTAAATGAGATGCTCCCCACCAGGGTCTGGGCGAAGCCGGGCCGGGTCAGACAGAGAGACAGATAGATAGTCGGGAACGGGAACTTATATGACTACTTATATGAATTAAATTAGATGCTCCCCATCAGGGTCTGGGCGAAGCCGGGCCGGGTCAGACAGACAGACAGACAGATAGACAGACAGACAGACAGATTGTCGGTAACGGGAACGAGAACTTATATGACTACTTATATGAATTAAATGAGATGCTCCCCACCAGGGTCTGGGCGAAGCCGGGCCGGGTTAGCTAGAGGACATCTTATATATAAATAAGGAGCGTATGTCTGTATCTATGTATCTATGTATGTCCTTTGTGCGCTCGCGAACGGCCCATCCGATTGAGATGAAATTTTCTACACGCCTTCCTTTCAGTCCAGAGCTGTCAACTGTGATATTTTTTTAGTGTGAAATCGCCTGCTTACTCAGTATTATTTCATTTTTCATTTTTCATTATAATTGTATATATTTCAGGGGACCTAACTCCGTAAAAGTTATTTCAAGGGGCATAACTTTTCTGTATAACTTATAGTCATATTGTGGCATCGTTTTCAAAGATTTATAAACTCTGTGTCCATAGTTATGTACCGGCATATGAGTTATAATAAATAATGATACAAACTGTAAGGCATTTTCAAAGTTTTCATAAAAATAATGCACAATGCATAACATTGTAACTCATCTTTATTTGCTTAAGAAGTTACTGTAGTCATGCAGGTGATTAGCAAGCGTTTTCATTAAAAATAATGGATGGTGTGCTGGAAGGACATTCTTTTAAGTTACTTTTTTTGTTGTATGAATTTAATGAGAACTTATATGACTACTTATGTGAATTAAATGAGATGCTCCCCACCAGGGACTGGGCGAAGCCGGACAGGGTCAGGCAGACAGATAGACAGACAGACAGACAGACAGACAGACAGACAGACAGACAGACAGACAGATAGTCGGTAACGGGAACGGGAACTTATATGACTACTTATATGAATTAAATGAGATGCTCCACACCAGGAGCTGGGCAATGCCGGGCCGGGTCAGACAGACAGACAGACAGACAGACAGACAGACAGACAGACAGACAGACAGTCGGTAACGGGAACGAGAACTTATATGACTACTTATATGAATTAAATGAGATGCTCCCCACCAGGGACTGGGCGAAGCCGGGCCGGGTCAGCTAGTCTTATATATAAATTAGGATCTCCGTCTGTATGTATGTATGTATGTCCTTTATTTGTTCGCGAACGGCCCATCCGATTGAGATGAAATTTTCTACACGCCTTCCTTTCATTCCAGCGCTGCCAACTGTCGTATTTTTTTTTCTTCTTCCTCCTCCTCCCTCCTCCCATTCCCAAAATACGTACGTAAATATATGATGATGATGATGAAAGAATCCCCGAACCAAAACGCTAGGGAAAGGGAAGAAAATGACGTGACTACACAGAATCGTCACACGGCAATCATCATCATCATCAAGTGCCGTGCCGGCTGGCGTAGGCGTTCAACTCTGCTGCTGATATATATGCCTCCATGCCACGGCAATATCAATAACAATTCATCTTTTTATTTCATCTCCTCCTTCTCCCCTCCCTTCTCCCTCCTCCTCCCTCTCCTCCTCCCTTCTCCTCATCCCTCCTACTCCCTTCTCCTCCTCCCTCCTCCTCCTCCTCTCTCCTCCTCCCTCCTCCATTTCCCCCCTCTACCTTCTCCCTCTACCTCCTCCCTCCTCCTCCCTCCTCCTCCTTCCTCCACATCCTTCTTCCTCCTCCTCCCTCCTCATCATTCCTCCTCCTCCTCCTCCCCCTCCTCCTTCTCCCTCCTCCTTCTACCATTTTCCTCCCTCCTTCCTTCTCCTCCACCTCCTCCCTCCTCCTCCTCCTCTCTCCTCCTCCCTCCTCCTCCCTCTCCCTCCTCCCTCCTTCTCCCCCACCTGCGTTCTCCTCCTCCCTCCTCCCTCCTCCTCCTTCTCTCTCCTCCTCCCCTCCCTCCTCCCCCTATTCCTCCTCCTCCTTCACTCTCATCCCTCCTCCTCCTTCACCCTCCACCCTCCTCCTCCCTCCTCCTCCCTCCTCCTCCTCCTTCCTCCTCCTTCCTCCTCCCTCCTCCTCCCTCCTCATCCCTCTTCCTCCTCCTCCTCCCTCCTCCTCCCTCCTCCTTCTCCCTTTCCCCCCTCCTTCTCTTAATCCCTCCTCCTCCCTCCTCCTCCCTCCTATTCCTCCTTCTACCATTTCCTCCCTCCTCCTTCTCCCTCCACCTCCTCCCTCCTCCTCGTCTCTCCTCCTCCTCCCTCCTCCTCCCTCTCCCTCCTGCCTCCTCCTCCCCCACCTGCGTTCTCCTCCTCCCTCCTCCCTCCTCCTCCTTCTCTCTCCTCCTCCCCCTCCCTCCTCCCCCTCTTCCTCCTCCTCCTCCTTCACTCTCATCCCTCCTCCTCCTCCTTCACCCTCCACCCTCCTCCTCCCTCCTCCTCCTCCTCCTTCCTCCTCCCTCCTCATCCCTCTTCCTCCTCCTCCCTCCTCCTCCCTCCTCCTTCTCCCCTTTCCCCCCTCCTTCTCTTATCCCTCCTCCTCCCTCCTTCTTCTCCCCTTTCCCCCCTCCTTCTCTTAATCCCTCCTCCTCCCTCCTCCTCCCTCCTATTCCTCTCTACTCCTCCTCCTCCTCCTCCTCCTCTTTCCGCCTATCTCTTCCTCCCTCCTCCTCCCTCCTCCACTCTCTTCCTCCTCCCTCCTCCTCCCTCTTCCTCCTCCTCCTCCCTCCTCCTACCTCCTCGCCCTCCTCTTCCTTCCTCCTTCGCCCTCCTCCTCCCTTCTCCTCCCTTCTCCTCCTCCCCCTCCTACCCCTCCCTCCTCCCCCTCATCCCTCCTCCTCCCTCCTTCCTCCCTCCTCCTCCCCCTCCTCCTTCCTCCTCCTCCCTCTCCTCCTCATCCCTCCTCCTCCATTCTCCTCCTCCCTCCTCCTCCTCCCTCTACCTCCTCCCTCCTCCTCCCTTCACATTCCTCCTCCTCCCTCTTCCTCCTCCTCCTCCTCCTCATCCCTCCTCCTCCTCCTCCTCCTCCTCTCTCCTCCTCCTCTCTCCTCCTCCCTCCTCCTCCTCCTCTACCTCCTCCCTCCTCCTCCCTTCACATTCCTCCTCCTCCCTCTTCCTCCTCCTCCCCCTCATCCTCTTCCCTCCTTCTCCTCCTTCTCCCTCTTCCTCCTCCCTCTTCCTTCCTCTTCCTTCTCCCTCCGCCTCCTCCCTCCTCCCACTCTCTCCTCCTCCTCACTCCTCCTCCCTTTCCCTCTTCCTCCCTCTCCTCCTCCTCCTCCCTCCTCCTCCTGCGTTCTCCTCCTCCCTCCTTCTCCCTCCTCCTCCCTCTTCCTCCTCCCTCCTCCTTCTCCTCCCTCCTCCTTCTCCCTCTTCAACCTCCCTCTTCCTCCCTCTTCCTGTTCCCTCCGCCTCCTCCCTTCTCCTACTCTCTCTTCTTCCCTCCTCCACCTCCCTCTTCCTCCTCCCTCCTCCATTTACCCAAGACAGACAGACAGACAGATAGTCGGGAACGGGATCTTATATGACTACTTATATGATTTAAATGAGATGCTATCCACCATGGGCTGGGCCGGGTCAGACAGACAAACAGACAGATAGATGGACAGACAGACAGACAGACAGACAGTCGGGAACGGGAACTTATATGACTACTTATATGAATTAAATGAGATGCTCCCCACCAGGAGTTGGGCGATGCCGGGCCGAGTCAGACAGACAGACAGATAGATAGTCGGGAACGGGATCTTATATGACTACTTATATGATTTAAATGAGATGCTCTCCACCATGGGCTGGGCCGGTCAGACAGACAAGACAGACAGACAGATAGATAGACAGACAGACAGACAGTCGGGAACGGGAACTTATATGACTACTTATATGAATTAAATGAGATGCTCACCATCAGGGTCTGGGCGAAGCAGGGCCGGGTCAGACAGACAGACAGACAGATAGACAGACAGACAGACAGATAGTCGGTAACGGGAACGAGAACTTATATGACTACTTATATGAATTACATTATTTAGTAAACTGATATAAAATACAGACAAAAAATTACTCAATGCACTTTGGGGTCAATCAAATCTAATCTAACTGTGAACTCTAGCTGTGAGTTCTGATCTGAAATAATGTTTACTTTATGTCAGCGAATGGCAAATATACACATTCATTTTCAAATTATGATGCGTCTTCTTTAGAACATAAAATGTGTTATTCAATGTCTTGCTTCACAGATCTTTGTGTAACATGTCATTAGAGGAATTTGGATATTTTCGGCCCCTTTTTATACGCATTGAGGCGTATTAGGCAATCTTTTTTTTAAATTACAGTTAAATGACAAGAGAATCGAACTCATTCCACTTGGTTTCATCCCATATAGCTCGGACTCTCTCCGCAGCACAGCTAAATGCTTGCCTAAAGCGTGGAACTGAGGACGAACTCCGTAGCATCGAGGACCTGGGGTCTCTGGAAAAACTGTTCTCTAGAATCGAATGACACAGTTCGAAATAGAACCCTCGGATTCTTAACAGGCATACGGCATAACCACGTGGTCACAGAAAACCATATTTGATACATGGTTATAGTCCCATAGTTGTATACGCTAACTGGCACTCGATGGTGATGTGGTTAATACCACAGCAGGCCGTCATCACTTCATACGGCAGTTCTTGGTACCCGTATTATACTACATCGACAGGGTAGCCGGGGTCATTGTAAAAATATGCCTCGATGCAAATTTTAACTCGTGAAAAAGAAAGGTTAAATATTTTGACCAGATTTAACAGAGGAAATGACAATAAGCAAACTGAAGACATTAAAACAAAAACAAAATTGTCGACAGGGTCGACTTCATTGCACCGGGATTTTATCCCATATGGCTCGGTCTATTTCCGCAGCGTGGAAAGCGTCGCACAACGCACGAACTCCGTAGCTCTAGCTACGACCCACAGGAGTCTCCGAAAAATGTCACTCGTGAACCGAAGAACGCGGCCGGAATCGAACCCACAACCTTCGGAGCCGGAGTCAAATGGCTTGACTACTTCGCCACGGATACTCCCATAAACTTAAGACATGCGACCAAGAAATCAATAATACAAAGAGATGGACGAACAACAGTCTGCCACATGGTGGAATAACAAAGAGAGAGAGAGAGAGAGAGAGAGAGAGAGAGAGAGAGAGAGAGAGAGAGAGAGAGAGAGAGACTTTTTGAGACCCATTGCAGTCGACCTTCTTTATGGAGAAGGTATTTAATTGCTTGGCTGACTGATGACAGGAGATTACTGAAAATTACTTGTAAGGTGAGGATAAACAAGAACTAAATTAGTTCCGACATCTTGTGATACTGATGCCCAGTCAGCTAAGCTACAGCTGTGTGTCTGCGGACATAGAAGATCTGACTGTAGAGTCAGAGACATGCGAAGGATCAGACTGATCGATGATGTTTAAGTATGCTGCACAAGTTCGGTGCAGCCTGCCTTGTAACCCCCCACCTCCTGGAGCATAGAACATCAGCCATCTCACGCTAGGCGTCTTGTCTTTTGTTATCTCTTGCTAGCCACTCTGCACGAAGCTTGCCTGTCCTCACCCTACTCAGCATGCTTTCTGAGTCAGTTACAATCACGATGTGTGTGTGTATCGTATTCTCCATCCAGCGGAAAGCTGCACTGACTGCCTCCACCTCCATTCTTAAGCTAGTTGTTGTGGTATCATATGCCAGGCTCTCCTGCACCAAACGTCGACCAATACCCTTTGCCAAGAACCCACAGGCACTTCTACTACCTCTCAACAACGAACAATCTGTGTGGATAATCATATCACCCGGGCAAGTATTATCCTGAATTAGTTGCTGGATTTCCACTTCCGTGGCCCCTGCTGGCCGCTCCTTGCACTTTCGCTTCGGAAGTCACGGGTGGCAAGCATCGTCTGGATCTTTTCTCCTGGGCAAGCTGGTGTGCTGGGGAATGAACAAGCAGACAGATTGGCTGGTTCTGCAAAACTTGGTGGAGTATTGATGCATGATAAGGCAGACGTGGTTGCGGCCTTGTGAGAGCACGTGTACACCTCGGAGGAGCAAATGGATCACCATGGTCTGGCAAGAATGCGACAGCGAGGAGTTACGAGGGGATCTGGCCGATGCTCGACGCTTAGAGGAAAGGCGAGACACATATATAATCAGATTGCTACTGGTACTATTGGGGTTGGAACTCTTCGGTGGCTTCTGAGGATGGGGACGGAGCGCTGTTGGGAATGCCCCGAATGCTGTGATGTCGGTTCCTAGATCAATCAATCAATCAATCAATCAATCAATCAATGTTATCTCTTGCTGCTCTCTCTCTAGGTACTCCCCATATTATTTATTTATGTCTCAAATTCTCATCTGCGTGTCTTTAAATCTCCCTCTAACACACCGGAGAGTCACGGAGAGGTGAATGGGGTCTAGAACACAGAAATATATTAACTGCGGCAGGAAATGACAATATAATATGACACAAAGAGGTATGTTAGAACACTGAGGATAAATAACAAGCACAAATGCATCATATACATAATACAATGTCCCCAGGCCACATGACCAGATATCACAGATGACGTAATTAATTTATACACTTATGAATGACCATGAAATATATTTGGAAAATAAATAAAAATAATATAGTAAAACTTGACTTGACTTGATTGACGGTAAAGGTAAATTTTAAATACGAATTTTTCGTGGTGAATGTTTTTCTTCTAGTGTAATATTTGTTACGTGGATATTTTCTAATTGTGCATTTGCATGCGTTATTCTTTAGCAGGGAAGGGAGTCAAAACATGAATTGATTCATGACGTCGGAGATCGTAATGTGTGGAGGAGGCATGATTGCCCACGCCAGTCGGCAAGGCACCGAAATATGATGATTATGATTCTTTAGCCAGTGAATCAATATCAGTTGTTACAGAAATATTGTGCGCCGAAGAGCACACAAATTGAGGCCGTGAGATTCATTCTGGCCTGTATAGGGTATGCGTCTGTTGTGTGCATGCAACCTATACTGGCCTCGACGACACGCACACTATGCTCCAGTTCAAACTGTACCTTAGTGTCGCATTAGATAAGGAGCATTCCTTGCACCAACGTTTAGATAATACCAAAGGATATGTTGAAGAGAGGCAGGTCTTGAATGGCACTAGCTGAAGACGGAATCAGTCAGGTTTGTGGAATTGATAGGAAGGCGCATGGTGAAAAATAGAGCATTGTTTAACGTAACATTGATGCGTTAGATACAGTTACAATTACTTTGGATCATTTCTTTTTTCATTTCAAAGGAACAAAAAATACTTTCCCAAATGGAACATAATAGTGAAAGGAGCCAGTCTGAAACAAGTCACTGTATGTTAGTATGGGCGTACTTTAATAACAATAGAAAGGACGCGTATTAAGGAAGTTAAATATAGGACAGCGCAAGCACAGAAGTATTTCATACAATAAAAAAATAATCTCTACAATTCATCTTTGTTAATTGAGGTGAGGAAAATGTTTTTTAAGAGCAATATCATGAAGGCTAATAGACTGCAATGGCTGGGGCATATACAAAGAATGGAAGATAATAGGGAAACAAAACTCGCTTACACTCAGGAAATAAATGACCGTAGACCCCGAGGTAGACCAAGAAGACCAATTCCAATTTCCAATTCCAAATTTCAAAAACAAAAATTCCAAATTCGTCCTCGTCTAACCTGCTTCGTGGAGAGATAATATATATACAGACCTACAAGCACTTGGAATCAACGACTGGCAAGAGAAGGTCAACCAGAGAGACGAATGGAGACGGATTGTATCTGCAGCAAAGAACCTCAATGGTTCGGAATGCTGAAGAAGAAGAATATTAGTACGGAAGTGAATCATGGACAATTAGTAGACAAATAAGGAATTGTGTGAAAGCATATTGTTTTACTGAAGAAATGGTGAGAACGTCGTGAAAGAATATAAAGAGTAATAAAGATATCGTAACAGAAGTTATTTCTCAAAGAGAACTAGTTACCCACATCAGAAGAAGCTGGGTCTCTAATATCATTATCGGGAGCGCCCACATTCTTTGGGAACCTCATGGGAAGAGGAAAGCTTGAGGGAAAGATTGGAGGCGAAAAGAGGAAGGGAGAGACCAAGAGAGAATATTCTGACAGTTCGATATCAGAACATGGAGGAAAGGCAGGTATCAGAAATGATTCGTAACACAAGAGACTGAAGGTTGTGGACTCACGTGATCACCAGCGCCACACGGCATAAACTATCAGAAGAAAATGGAATGTGAAGGTAAAAAAAACTTTCAGCCCAAGTGTGCCTATTGGTTTTAAATGTGTACTTGTGTCTAACGTAAACAAAAGTATGATGTGTTAATTCAAATTAGTTTGCAGTCTAAATAATTCCAGAAGGGAAGAATGTAAATAAATAACGAATGCTCAGTCAAAAGAATTATAAGAAATGTAACTAAATATAGTACAGTTAGGAAATGAGAAATATTTCTTCCATTTACCGAGTGTCAGAATAAAAATAAGGTTGTTGATACTCTAATAAATACAAACATGTCTGAGAGTATTCTGTGGTGCTGGATAAACAGAAGGTTGGCCACAAGTTACCCACGAATTTCAGTCATGTTCATTTCCGCATATTCATTTATTACTGGATTTCACACAGGACAGGCATTATGCCGTGCTTGTCATTTATTTTTTCATTAAAAACTTTGATAATATCCTGCAGCTTCTTTTGATTGTATTGTATTGTATTGTATTGCTGTTGTATTGTGTTGTATTGTATTGTATTGTATTGTATTGTATTGTATTGTATTGTATTGCATTGCATTGCATTGCATTGTATTGTATTGTATTGTATTGTATTGTAGTATCACTTCGATGCCGGCTTCCTGGCCTAGAGGTTAGCAACTTTTCTCCGTAATCTCGTATACTCTCGTAAGTAACGTGACGACGGTGAGAATCAGCAGTGGTTCGAATTGCGTCGGGAACTTACGGGGTATGTAAGCCGGCCGCTCAGAAAGCAATGGCAAACTACTGAGCGTAATCTTGCCAAGAAATAAACAATCAGCTGAAAGATGCTGATGTTGACAGCGATGTCCTGTAAAGGATATGCAAACATTTATTTATTATTATCACTTCGATATCAGTTTTTACGAAGTTTCGTTCCCTCCTATTAGTAGGTACTGTTCAACACTAGAATACATTTTACTCCATTTCCTTGCTGCCTACAATGGTGGACTCAGGCCACAGTAAGAAACAGACAAGTGAAACAATTAATGCACTTAATAAGCCAAACACCGCAAAACAATATAAGAAGGTGCCCTGCAGTTTGAGAACAGTCGGATTCTCTCAAACAATCCTTCCATCCATCATGTTCCTTGCCGGTAAGCGTAGGCGGTCAAGATTCGCCATTTCATTCGATCACCAGAGTCGTGGATCAGTTCAGTGTTCTTTTCTCGACCATGCCACGTGGTCAATCTTCCAGGTATTTACTTCTCTGTCTTCCCCTTGTTCTCTTCCCCTCGATCTTGTCAGTTGTCACCAAGTTCTCCAATTTATTTCTTCTCATAACATGTCCAAAAAATATTGACTGTCTACGTCTAATTTCTCTAATCAATTTACGATTTTTATTTCTTTCTTGTAGTACTCGGCCATTAGTTTTTCGAACTGCCATGGTATTCTTTGAAATCTCCCCAGAAACCACATTTCCACCGCCATAAGATGTTTTTCAGCTTGACTATCACAAACAATACAAAGACATTAAATTTCTAAGCAAGTCTGTGAAGCGCCATAAAGCTAGATTTATGCTAATTAAGTCCCTAATTACATCCCTTGTCCACGCCTTAGGTGCATTGGGCATACAGTGCCAGACCCATATTTTTACACTGAGCGGGTGATGTGGTCAGTATCACGCCGACCACCTCTACTTCCCTAGACAATTCTTGGTACCAATTTTTGGTTTAGTCGACTTGGGAGACCAGATCCATTTTTTTTTAAAACTTCGAATGCGCCCAGGTAAGAATGAAACCCATGACTATCGGGCCGGCAGACGTGTGTCTAGTCTCTACGCCTCCGCGGCTTATAATCTAGATTATGTCTTTCGGCCTGCGGACGGCGTAACCTGGCAATGATGAAGGAATATGCTCATTTGTTGGCCAATCATCTGTCCCATCGTGTTGCAACATCTAATTAGCAGGCCTGTTAAGAGGCCGCAAGCTTTTTACTTAGTTCTCTGGGGATTTGACCACCTTCATCTGTCATTCCATGTTGTGTAGTTCTTATTGCAAGTTTCAATGCTCAATACACAACTGAATTATGTCAATCTGTTTATATTGTCTCTGTTTCTGTGGGGGAAACAGTAACACATGTGAATAAGAACAGTGCTGTATCAATCTATTTATGCTGTCTGTATATATCCATCCATCAAGCCGATAGGCGTGGGTGGACATGTTTTGGCATCTTACTCGATTACAAGAGTCGTGGATCAGCTCCGTGTTTCTGTCTAGATCATGCCACGTGGCCAAGCCATCCAGGTATTTTACTTCTCGGTCTTCCCCTTGGTCTCTTCCCTTCGATCTTGCCAGTTGTCACCAAGTTCTCCAATTCATTTCTTCCCATAACATGTCCAATAAATATTGACTGTCTCCGTCTAATGTCTCTAATCAGTTTGCAATCTTCAATTGTTTCTTGAAGGACTTGTTCATTGGTTTTTTCTGTCTGCCCATGGTATCCTTCGCATTTTCCTCGGAAACCACATTTCCACAGCCATCAGATGTTTTTCAGCTTGTTTGCTCACACTCCATGCTTCACATCCATGTAAAAGTATAGGTTCTATGTAGCCCTTCAAGACTCCTTTTCTCGTTTCAATTGATATCTTATTATGGGTCAGTAAGTTGTTCATCTTGGCTAACTTCGCAATGGCAATTCTTGTTCTAATTTCTTCAAGGCATCTCCCATCAGATGTTATCATGGGATAACACCCCATCCGAGATAACTGTACCTATTCACTTGTTTAAGAATATGCCCATTTACCAGCATATTACATTGTGGTATTTCCTTCTTCCCAGTGACGACCATAATCTGTGTCTTCTTACAATTCAATTGTAACCCTAGTTGTACACTGTGTGCAACAACCGCATCTACTAAATGTTACAGGTCCTGTTCACTGTCTGCAATCAAGACTATCTTCTGCATATCTAATGTTATTGATGTATCTTCCCCCAATGTTGATTCCTTCCATATCTTCTGTATTTCTGAATATATTTTCACTGTACAGGGAAAACAGATCTGGAGACATTACACATCTCTGTCTCACACCTCTTTTAATAGGCTGATATTGACCTACATCAATATCAATTCTGATGGCAGCTAGTTGATTCCAATATATGTTTTTTACAAGTCTGATGTCTTTTCCATCAATTTGTAGATCTTCAAGCACCCTTATCATGTCGACATGTTTCACTTTATCGAAAGCCTTTGTGTAGTCAATTAAGCAAAGGTGTAGATCTTTGTTAACTTCTACAAGAACGTTCTATTACTGTTCTCAGTATATAAAAAGCATTTACTTTACCCTTGCTTTCTACAAACCCACATTGTTCTTCTACTATTTCAGGTTGTATTTTCTTCCTAACTCTTTGCATGATAATTCTTAGCGAAATCTTCGTGATGTGACTCATTATACTAATTGTACGATGTTGATCGCATTCCAAGGCTCCTGCTTTCTTTGGAATTGCAATAAATACAGAATTACATAATTCATGAGGTAAATTTCCAGTATTATATATTGCATTCAGCAGTCTGGTAACTGTATCTATTCCATATTCTTCTAAAGCATTAATCACTTATGTTGTGAATCTGTCTGAACCGGGGATCTTGACCGATTTCATATGGTTAAGAGCATTCTGAACCTCCGTCTTCAAAATTGATGGTCCTTCATTATTATTTTGAATATCATACTGTTCCTCTCTGTTATCATCATTAAGGTTTTTCACATAATCTGACCATACATGTAAAATCTGATCTTTTTCTATTATGATTTTTCCATCTTTTGTCTTTAGGCAGCCTGCTGATGTACGCGTTCTTTTATTAGTAAGCTCCTGAATTCTTTTGTGCATTAGTTTGTTATGTTTACTAATTAATTTTTTTTCCCAGTTTCTATACAGTTTTTCTCGAGCCATGCTTCTTTTGCCTCCTAATATAATATACTGACTTTTCTGTGAATTTCTTCATATTTGGCAGGATTGTTTTTGTTCTGTCTTCTGGTTTCCATTAGTTGTAACAAAAATTTCAGTCGTCGATGTCTTACGACCCACTTTCTTTAATTTTGGAATAGTTTTTTTTTTCTGCCGCACAACTGATTTAATTCTTCAACATTTCTCACTGATCTAAACGGATCTCTAGATCAGACAATGTATCATATTTGTTCTTTACTTCCATGTTAAAATTATCTCGTATTCCTGTGTCAGCTTTCAATTTGCACAAATCATATTTAGAGTTTCCTGTTGTATACTTGATTTTCTTTAACTTTAGCTTTAATGTGTCTGTAATTAATCTGTGATCACTGTAACAGTCTGCACTGGAGACTGTTTTACGACTGTTAACGCATTTTGAAACCGTCTGCTAATCAGAATGGAATCTATCTGGTTTTTTATCTTGCTGTCTGGACTCTTCCATGTCCATAATCTTCTAAGATGCTGTTTAAACCAGGTGTTTCCTACAACCATTTCTTGTTATTTTGCCCTTTTTACAAGTCTGTATCCTCTCTCGTTTCGTTCTCCCAAACCATGGTTGCCTATGAGATATTTATTTCTGCTTTGAATTTTTGTTTAATTTGCATCACTATTTTCTTCTGTATGTCTTTATACTTATTTGCTCCTCGCTCTTATATAGCTTTTGTGTAAAGTGTTAGCTCTTATACTTCCTTCAGCCGCTAGTAAAGTGCAGGTATTTCCTTTGTTAGCCAGTGTTTCACGTTTCTGTATTGAACTGCCAGTATTGGTGTTAACGGTATCTTTTAGTTTATACTAGCTGACCCGGCCCGGCTTCGCCCAGGCCCTGACGAGGATCTATCTATCTATCTATCTATCTATCTATCTATCTATCTATCTATCTATCTATCTATCTATCTATATATCTATCTATCTATCTATCTATCTATCTATCTATCTATCCATCCATCCATCCATCCATCCATCCATCCATCCATCCATCCATCCATCCATCCATCTATCTATCTATCTATCTATCTATCTATCTATCTATCTATCTATCTATCTATCTATCTATCTATCTGTCTGTCTGTCTGTCTGTCTGTCTGTCTGTCTGATCCGGCCTGGCTTCGCCCAGTTCCTGATGGGGAGCATCTCATTTAATTCATATAAGTAGTCATATAAGTTCCCGTCTGTCTGTCTGTCTGTCTGTCTGTCTGTCTGACCCGGCCCGGCTTCACCCAGTCTCTGGCGGGGATCTGTCTGTCTGTCTGTCTGTCTGTCTGTCTCTCTATGTATCTATGTATCTATGTATCTATCTATGTATCTATCTATGTATGTATCTATCTATCTATCTATCTATCTGTCTGCCTATCTATCTATCTATCTATCTATCTATCTATCTATCTATCTATCTATCTATCTATCTATAGCCAGGGGACTTAACTTAAGATGTAGCAATGCTACTAAAAGTTATGTCCCTTGTTTTATTTTTTCTTATGTTGAGTTATGTAATTACAAAGATAAATTTTAGTAAGTAAATAGATGATTGTATACTAAGGAACTATTACAGTTGGTTGCACGGGAATGAAAAGAAAACATGTAGAAAATTTCATCTCAATCGGATGGAC
Source organism: Cepaea nemoralis (assembly GCA_014155875.1). Lineage (NCBI taxonomy): Eukaryota > Metazoa > Mollusca > Gastropoda > Stylommatophora > Helicidae > Cepaea > Cepaea nemoralis. The sequence goes on from JACEFZ010013227.1 coordinate 87,219, forward strand.
CGTTATCGAACGCATCAAATACATCCCCACCCACAGACATACATTGTGTTTTATATATATAGATTTACATGTGTTAATCACTGCTTCCACACATGAGTGCACGTCACGTAGTGTGTTAAGTTGTCCGTAATTGTTTCTTTGTATTTCAGTGCTGCTGTAGAGTATTTTAATTTATGTAATTTGAACCAGTCGACGTGTTTGGCTTAGAGGTCATGAATGCAATTTCACAGCCCCAGCATACTGGGCTCGAAGTCAGAGATTTGTGAGCAGCCCTTTTGCTTTGGTTTTCATAGTGGTATGAGCGTCGTCCGTTCGTAAAACAATGGAAAACTACTTAACGTATACATGCTTAGACAATCACAAAAATCCAATAAATGCTGGGGTTAGTCGCGACGTCCAGTAAAAATGTACATTAAATTATCTTAACATACTTTGAATAACTATTCTCAATAGTCATTGACACGTATATTTACAGATTGATCGACAATCAATGCAGTTAAAAATGTAGGTGCGGGAATCTATAATTCATATCCAGACAACTATGACAGATGATACGCCGCAGAGATTAAAGCCCTGGAGCAGACCGCCAAAATGATTAAAGACACCAGCTCTGATTGTCACTAGCCGGCCTTTTTCACAGGTGCTCTATCACTGCAGCATGCCCTCGGGAATGGTAAACTCCCATATTTGAGACGTAACCTTCCCTAGAAAACTAACAGTAATCCAATGGGTACCATCCCACCGAGATGTACCCGGAACTGAGAAGGCAGATGAGTTTGCAAAGTGTATGAACGTATGAAAGTGTATGTGTTTCTAACAAAATCACCTGGCTCGACGACGTAACATTTTATACACAGGCAAGAACATACATTGTAATGCTTTAGAGACGACGGGGCATAATAAAATAAAACAACGGGGACTGTTCATAAGAAATTAGACGCAGACTAGCCATAGCACTTTGTTTTTTTTAAATTCGCATATCCTTTACAGGACATCGCTGTCAACAGCAGCATCTTTCAGCTGTCTGTTGATTTCTTGGCAAGATTACGCTCAGTAGTTTGCCATAGCCATAGCACTGCAGAGATAAAATAGTATTAACTGATTCAGTCCCAAAAAAATAATAGGTTTGGACCAAACACGGTACACAATCAAATGAACAAGTATTATCATGTATATTTCCATTCATTGAGAATTGAAATTGCGGAAGATATCACGAAACAAAACAAATAACACGTTGACTCTAGTGTGACGATATATCGTCCTTCTGTCCAAATGAGAGGTTACATTTTATTATCCTTTGGTACTGGATCAGTTAATAACATGTGGCACAACACCGGCAAACAAGTTAAAATTAGATTTGTGAGGACATGCATCTTTGGTCATGTGAGGAGAAGAGAGGCATTGGAGAACATCGTGACGACTGGAAAGATCGAGGGCAAGAGAGGCAGGGGCAGACCAAGAGAAATTATGCTGGATGGATTGAGACGGTGGAATTGCGGAATATCAGCAGCAGAGTTGATCCAGAAAACCAAAGACCGAGATTTGTGGAGAGCCACGAACGCCAGTGCCAGCTGGCATGAACTTGATGATGATGATCTTTCCCGTGGCAACATATTGATGTGAGTCATTGGCGATGTTGCAATCACCGAAGAAGAAAGTGGGAGTTTTGGGGCAAAAATGCTGCAGAAACGTTCTTTACATAGCATGGACAGAGAATAAGAAACTCTACTGAAATTCTACAAGACCTAAATGAACAACGGAGAAAAATGTCTAATAAACAGCATCTTGTCTTGGAAACTGAAATACTTTGGCAATATTAAACGTTACAGTGACGTGAAGATAAGATCAGAAATGAAGAAATCAGGACTAAAGTGGGGGTTATAGCTGCACTAGATTTTATTAGAAGGCAGCAAGTCATATGGTTTGGCCATGCAAGTAGGTTACCAACTAACAGTATACCACAACAAGCAATGATGTACAGACCAGATGGAAGTAGAGGAAGAGGCCGAACACGTAAACGATGGACGCAGGGAATAACAGAGTCCATGGGAATATCGATACATGAAGCCCATAAGTTGGCACTCTCCGGCTGTTTATACTTCACCTCGACACCGCAAGATACAAGAGGAGAATGTTGAGATGAGATGAGATGAGATGAGATGAGTGACGTGACGTGACGTGAAAAGAACAGTGGTAGAAGACATGGTTCCTGGTAGAAGAGACATGGGTCTATCTGCACGAAGATGGAAACAGAACACTGCATACACCAGTGGCATGAGGGTGCACGAGGCAGAAGAAATGGCAAGAGATCGAGAGGCATTCGACGCGCTGTGATGAGAGCGGCATTCTGTGAAGGACCCGCTACATGATGATGATGATGATGATGATGATGATGATGATGATGATGATGATGATGATGATGATATGTACGAATTAAGCAATGTTCAGATCAGAATGGTAGAACATTAGGTGGCCCTGTCTGCTCAATGCTTAACACATTGGATATAAGTTTCATTTGTCGATTTCTATAATGCTGACATCTCAGTGTCTCCATTCGATTTCACCATTACCCCTCCTACCCGGTTCAACTTCAAGGAGAAGTTATAGTTATGGTACATCACCGGCTCAGAATGATAGTTCTGTGATTGAGTCAGCCGCAAAAGCGGCTGCCCACGGTTTTACTCTCACAGTCCAATTAAACAGAAGGTGATTGTTGTCCATATGGGTGTTTATTGTATTTTCACATCTTTACCACAGTTCGACGCGTTCATTTATCCCTATTCTAGACAGGGGGTGCAAAGACAGTTATGGTGGGCCAACCGGGGCAGAAATGTAGAAACTGTCAGTGGATGGTGCCCGTGATTATGATAACATTATTTACATCGATGGGTCAGTTTACGTGGGCAGTGCTCAGGGTAGATGTCTGAGGTCAGAGAGCTGGATACAAATGTCCAACAGCGGAGCATCGTTTGATGTCACTTCCAGCTTGTGGATGGAATCCGGTTCAGTATGTTGATGCACTAATTATGGCAAAGCGAAGATGGGTGCAGGATGAGGCAGATCTTGACGTATGGATGCAATTGTTGCTGTTGTCCCCCCCCCCCCCCCCTCCCTGTATCCAAGATATTCTTAGAACCCGACTACAATATTTATATTAAATGCCTTTGAATATACATGTTAGAGACGGGTTCTAAGAATAGCTTGGATATAAAATCAATGCATCCATACGACAAGATCTTAATATTTAAAAAAGTTGTCTACTAAAGGCGATGAAACAAATAAAATTGAAATAGTTTGGTCACTTGAAACGTCATGAAAGTTTGGAGAGAACAATAATGAAGGGGTATATATCCGGGAAGAAAGGAAGAGGACGGTCAAAGAGAAGATGGGTGCAAGATGTGGCAGATGATCTCCATCCAGATGGTTTTATCGGACGAGGATCATCTTGCTTATGACCGAGATGTTTTCTGGAAGGTTATTATGGGAGCGAGGTGCTGCAAAGGACATGCTACTGAATGAATGAATGTTTCATTATGGCAAAGGGATTGTACTACGGCAGCCCAGGTAGCGTAGAGGCTGGGCGCTGGCCTGTCGGATAAGGAGTCGCGGGTTCTATCCGCATTGGGGCATCATCCATGGGGTGTCGGCCAATTGGTTTATTAAAATATCGGTCTAGTGCCATGTTTTTTGTATATTTTTGTGTGTGTGCATATCCCTTAAAGGACGTTGCAGTCAACAGCAGCATTTCTCAGCTGCTTTTGATATACTAGGCAAGATTACTCTCAGTAGTTTGCCATTTCCTTCTGAGCGACCGGCTCACATACCCCGTAAGTAACCAATGCGGCGAGAACCGCTATCGATTCTCGCGTAGGTTACGTTACTCATGAGAATATACGGGATTGCGGAGAAAGACGTTAAATCCTAGGCCAGGGAGACCAGCTTGATCCTTTCATCCATCTTGATTACATCACGGCCCGTTAACAAAATTAGATACCCACCCGCTGTGGGTACATCCACCATGAACTCCTATTCTCTCTCTCTCTTTCTCTCTCTCTCTCTTTCTCTCTCTCTCTCTCTCTCTCTCTCTCTCTCTCTCTCTCTCTCTCTCTCTCTCTCTCTTGTTCAATGACTATCAGCATGACGCTCTCTTATGCAATGACCCCATCAGCACGACTCTGTCTCTCTCTCTCCCTCTCTCTCTCTCTCTTTCTCTCTCTCTCTCTCTCTCTCTCTCTCTCTCTCTCTCTCTCTCTCTCTCTCTCTCTCTCTCTCTCTCAGCTAATTGTCTCCTTCCCTTTCCATAATACATATGTCCACATCTCCGAACTCTTCCCCCTTTGCCCTCTCCCTTCTCCCGACTTAGCAAATCCCCCTTCCCCTTTCAACACCCGAATTTTTTTTTAAAACTTATAACCGGATCGTATCGTGCTCCTCTCTTCTAAGACACGACACGCTCGCCGCCACGCGCTGGACATCCTATCATGACTGACCTCTTTCTGTGCCTGGAGCCTCTGAGTTAAGTACCACATATTATGTGTCATTCTGTTTGCTTACTTACTTTTATTTCACACGTGATGTGTCTCTTGTTCTTGTTTTCTGATGAAGGCTTATCGCGGCAGCATCCTCGACTATTTGTAAACTTGCTAGCTTGTAATTCTAGTCTACACTTCGTGTCCTTCCATTGCTACCATCTTGGACATTTTTTTTTTTCGCATATCCTTTACAGGACATTAAAGTCACACCAGCATTTTTAGCTGCTGTTGATGTCTTGGCAAGATTACGCTCAGTAGTTTTCTTGAACATTACGAGTGTATTTACATGTGTGTCACAGGGGCAAGCAATATCGAGACAGTTGAGAATCCACCAGTCGTGGAGGACACTGGAGATGGACATATGGTCAACAGTGTATTCCTGTTTCAACACAAACATGGAGGACACTGGAGATGAATACATGCTCAACGGTCTATTCCTGTTCCAACACAAACATGGAGGACACTGGAGATGAACACATGCTCAACGGTCTATTCCTGTTCCAACACAAACATGGAGGACACTGGAGAAGGACACATGCTCAACGGTCTATTCCTGTTCCAACACAAACATAGAGGACACTGAAGATGGACACATGCTCAACGGTCTATTCCTGTTCCAACACAAACATGGAGGACACTGGAGATGGACACATGCTCAACGGTGTATTTCTGTTCCAACAGAAATATAGAGGACACTGGAGATGGACACATGATCGGCGGTGTTCTTTTTTTTCTATCACAACACTTTTTAATCAATGTTTAACGTGGAATGGAAGAATCATAAACAATTTTAGAAATGCCGACGATACCATGTTACAAGTAGAAAGTGAGCAAAAGTTACAAAACCTAGTGGAACAAGTAAACAGGCATAGTGCAGAATGTGGCTTAGATATCAACATCCAAATAACGAAAACTATGATGATTATCAATGAAAAGGAAATGTCATCAATGAACATCACAGTACATGGGGAGATACTAGTACAAGTAACACGTTTCTCCTATCTTGGACATGTAATAACACGATGGCAGAAGTGAAATTGAAATCAAAAAGACAATAGGAATGACCAAAAATGATTTTAACAGCATGAAATCACTATTAACATCTAGAGAGATTAACAACATATTAAAAATGAGAATTGGCAAATGTTATGTATATTCAACGCTATTGTATGGCGCGGAAGCCTGGACATTGAACAAGCAACTAGAAAGTCGAATAGATGCCCTGGGAATGTGTCGTATTTCATGGAGACAGAAACAATCAAATACAGAGGTTCTATAAATAAAAATGGGAATCAAAATACAGTTGATGAAAGAAATAAGAAAATAGGCAAGTGAAATATTTCGTCCACGTTAAAAGACATAACACTCTTATAAAAACCATACTGGAGGGTAATGTTGATGGCAAGCGATCAAGAGGTTGACAACGATACAAGTGGGAAGATAGCATCAAGAGATGGACGAGCATCAGTCTGACAGAATGTACAGTCAAAGCGAGAGACTGACAGTGTTGGAGATCCATTGCAGCCAACCTTCATTGTGGAGACGGCACCTGATTGATGATTGATTGACTGAACGTGGTGCGTACCAACACCCTACTACATAAAACTCGTCAAGTAGAAATGGCGACGCCAGAAATATGATTGGCATGCACCCTGCGCCTTGTAACCGCGAGGCTCACTCTGTCCTAAACCTATTGGCTGACACTAGGCACTACAACAGAAATGGATGAGTGATGTAGGTACGAACAGAAACAGAAATGCTATTATATAAACGATGAGGGGACCAACGATTCGACAGTATAAACTAAGTTTTATTAACATCGGCGTCTAGTGGTCATGGAGAATGAATTAAACAAACATATAACCAGGAGAAATATTGCCTCCCACCCATTACCGATTCAAACCAGTCTCTCAATATAAACAGACGTATGTTCTTCCAGGGGTCACCTTTGCACGTTGCCCCTAATGCGAATAAGTCGACAAGCATTCTTACAGACTTACACGCACAAATAACTACATTAATAACTTACGTGACGTAACACTGAAATACAAACAAGGAATTGCTTCGTGGGATAAAAACATGTAGATATCTAAAACACTACTAATGGCTCTACTATAATCTAAGGCAGTGATGCTCAACCTTTTTTTGGCCCATGCACCCCTTCACCATATGTTCAGAATGTCATCCCCCCCCCCCTTTTGTATTTCCTCCTTATAAATCCCCCCACCTCTACACAGTATACGTAAAAATGGAAGCTAACTTTAACAACACCACCACGTATTATAACAAGTCTAGACGTCTACATAAATCGTGATTTGCGGGTTTACTTATGTTATAAAACGAATTCCAGAAGGGCGAGAAGTACATAACCGTAAAGTATGGAGGGAAAAACAATATCAAGTAATCGGTTCTTGTATTAACGCGATCTTGAAATAACCTTAATGCCCTCCCCCCCCCCCCCCCTCCCACCTGGAAACCCCAAAATTCCCCGGGGAGGGGGGGGGGGGGGTTCCCCACCGGTTTAAACCACCGATATAAGGTAGCATCCGACCCGCAAATGCTACCTGGTTCTAACATGGGGTTTCTGTCACTAGCACTCTCCATTTTTTTAAATGACACTCTTCTTTCCATTCTTTAAACTGCGCGGTTCGTGCGCACCACATATAATCTATTGAGTGTATTGTTAGTTATGTTGCTGTTTTTATTTTTATTTTATTTTTCACTCGTTCGCTTTGAACCCAAGCGTGGTCCATACACGTGTTACTACTTCTAATACCTCGGACTGGTATTTGCGTGTGGGCCAGCCTTACCTGTTATCAGTGCCCCTAGCCATCAGGCGAACCTACTGCGACTTCAGAGGTAAGTTATCTCTGTGTAACCTGCCATATACTGTATCTCTGCTGTATCTCCGTCTTTATATTAAAAATATGTCTTCATAATTAATATGTCTGTTCTTTAGGCCTCCTTTTGTCTTCTATGATAAAGTGTCTACTTGTGTAATATAGGGCTGTGACACCTTCGTTCAAGAATGTGTTGATCTTTCTGTTTTTCCTATATCTACTCTCGTTGATCAAGAAGAAGAAAATGCTGACATTTTACAAGATCGAAGAAATCTGGCTCATGTACAGCAACGCGTCTCGGAAATTGAAATATGTCAAATTAAATGTCACAATGTATTAGAAAGAGCTATAATAGAAGGCATAGCTGATTTACAAGAGGCAGAGGCGGCCATTACGAAAGTGAGAAAATAAACCTTTAAAGACATCATGGGATGAAAATACGTCAGGTAGGAGAAGCGAAGATATGGGTTTTTCCTGCGTGTTGTGATGAGAGCAACGTTCTGCGATGTATTTGCTAAATGTTGATGATACTCTAACTGAATATACTCGTGTTCCGGAGTTGTAAGCCAATGCTCAGAAAGGAGCGGGGGCGGGCGGCTATGCTACAGCAGAAACGGGTCAGGAACCGGACTATAAATTATTAACAAGTTCCTAGAACGAAAGAAAACTACAAGCACAATATAGCAGAGAAAAGACCTTAATTGGTTGAGAAAAATCAAGCGAAAGTGTGATCTAATTTAATGCTTTTGTATAGCAACATGTTCGCACGCGTTCCACTCATCTACACAACCTCTCAGAACTTCAAAAACAACCGTACGCTAATCTATTGTGCGTTTCTATTGGATATCTGTGGTCCCCTAGGGCTAGCGTCGTGTTCGACCCAATTTGGGATTCCAGCATGCGATTATGTCGGAACATCTGGTTGACATCAATGACAGTGTACAATCACACGCAATGACACTATCCAGTGCCACCCATAGGGCGCTGAGGCGGCTAATATCCCCCCCCCTCCCACGATGCTTGATGGCAACAGTGAAAGAAGATGATGCTTATGATGATGATAATTTGGTCTGAAATCTGAAAACCATCTTTGATGGTTCACTGTTCTTAAAACCAACAATGGTTAATCAGACTCACCTCCACTATTTCTTCGTCGGCTGTCAATTTCTTAGATCTAACAGTCTCTTTAAGTTCCACATATCTATGTACAACGGTTTATTATAAACCAACTGACTCTCACCCATTCCTTCTCTATACCTCCTCACATACCCCCTCTTGTAAAGGCTCTAAGCCTTTGTCCCAACTTTTACGTTTCCAACGACTTTGTCAGGATAATAACGACTTCCGTCAAAAAGCCCACGAAATGTTGGATTTCTTCCGCCTTCGTAGCTATCCTGATAAAGTTTCGTCTACAGCCCTTTACCGCTGTCAGTCTATCAGTCGTGCCGAGGCTCTCTCCGCCAGGCCTAAACCACGAAATAATAGGCCGATCCTTTCACAAACCTACTATCCCCATAATATTGCTGCCAAGAATATCCTCCTTAGACACCTATCTATTCTCCAAGCAGACCCAGTCACTCGCGATGTCTTTTCAGAGACCCCCTTGGTGGCTTACAGAGGGGATCGTAACCTCTTTGATGTGCTGGTCCCATGCAGTCTACCCCAACCTCAACAGTCTCTTCCTGGCACGATGGCTTGTCTTCGATCACGTTGTAAGACCTGCTCACATGTACTTCAAACCCAGAGTCTGGCATTCCCTAAGACCACTTTCCACATTCGTGAGGGTTTCTCATGCACGAGTCGCAACGTTATCTATGCGATCATCTGCACACGTTGTGACATGAGATATATTGGAGAAATAGGTCTACGTCTTGCTGACAGATTTAGACAGCACCTATCTGATATCAACAGTGGTGCCCAGAAACCGGTATCCACACACTTTAACAGTTCTGACCACTGTGGCGTGGCAGACATACAGGTCACGGCGCTCAAATCGTGCGCATCTCACGAACGTGATCGTAAGACATTGGAAAACCGCCTCATCTTCCAGTTGGGTTCACTCTCCCCTCACGGCCTCAATGTCCAACATAGTTTCATTTAACTTCCAACCTCCCCTCCCCCCTTTTCCATCCCCGAAGTTGTATAGCCCACTAGAAAAACGTGGTAGCATATCCTTTACAGGACGTAGCAATCAACCCCAACATTACTTTTGCCGTTTGTGATTTCTTGGCAAGTTTGCGTTCGGTGGCTTGTCATTGCTTTCTGAGCGACCGGCACTCATGCCATTCTATGCAAACCAACGCAGGGCGGACTGCATTCCAAGCGCCTGCCGCTGTGTTCCTACGCGGTATGCGGGAGTGCGTACTACACCTTCGCCACAGAGCCGGCTATAGTTCACTGCTAATCCGCTTTTCACCGTTCGCTCACATGGGCGTCCCCCCATCCCTCCCACCGGGCGGCTAAGCCAATCCCTGTCGCCCATCGACCGTTTAAACCATACATCCGGTTCTTTCCATTCACATCAAACGGTAAGCGCTTAAGGCGCATTCGACCAAACCAGGATTCAGATAAGTAACCTTTGTATTTTCATGTAGTGTTTCTCGTGTAGTTGTGTGTCTGTGTTTGTTTGTTCTGTACTGACGAAGGCTTTAGCCGCAAAGTCCATTTTGTTTCTTGTAATCGTGTTCTAGTAAAGCTCACAATATATATCCTTCTCGTTTTTATTTTTTTTTATTTTTGGGTTATTTATTCATTGCCTTATAACCAATAATAAGAATCAGCGTGACAGAATACCACATGTGTGTTGTAGGGGCTCACAAGGGAAGCAAAGAACAGCACCACTGTAACCTGCTATGCATGTCGTAGGAGGCGACAAATGAGGGCTGACCTGAGACTTACTAACTCGTGTCATAGAAAACTTTAGCTGCAAAAGTCAACCAATCATGAGCAAGTCTAAACAGGGTTTAGTTTGAGTTTAGTGGTGACCTATGCACTATTGGGGGATAAAAATGGGAAGAAGGAACAACTGAGTGTGTTCTTTACAGTAAAATATACGGTATGTTTATGCTGCTGATGTGTCTACTGGGATATTAGAGAATGGGTCTGCAACGTGTTGGGACCAGCAAATACCTCTTTGGATAGTTGGAAATGATCCCAGAATAGAGTTTAACTTCTTCTGTCTCACCCAGGTGTTACATAAACCTGCTCCATCCGGTTTGTTACTTTAACCTAACTTTAACCCCTGCTATTTCACACAGTTGTTACATAAATCTACTCCAACCGATGTATTACTTTAACTACTGCTGTTTCACCCAGTTGTTACATATACCTACTCCATCCGATGTATTTAACTACTACTGTTTCGCCCAGTTGTTACGTATACCTACTCTTTCTGATGTGTTACTAATTTAACTACTACTGTTTCACCCAGTTGTTACATATACCTACTCCATCCGATGTGTTACTTTAACTTTTACACCCAGTTATTATATATACTTTCTCCATCCGATGTATTACTTTAATTACTAATGTTTCCCCCAATTGTTACATATACCTACTCCATCCGATGTGTTACTTTAACTTTTACACCCAGTTATTATATATACTTTCTCCATCCGATGTATTACTTTAATTACTACTGTTTCCCCCAATTGTTACATATACCTACTCCATCCGATGTGTTACTTTAACTTTTACACCCAGTTATTATATATACTTTCTCCATCCGATGTATTACTTTAATTACTGCTGTTTCCCCCAATTGTTACATATACCTACTCCATCCGATGTGTTACTTTAACCCCCTTGTTTCACCCAGTTGTTACATATACCTACTCCATCCGATGTGTTACTTTAACCCCCTTGTTTCACCTAGTGTTTACACAATACTCCTCTGTCCGGTGATTTCCCCCCTCTCATTCACGCGTAGTTCACCCACGTGATACAACTTCTATTGCCCTAGGCTGATTTCTGCGCATGGATTATTTCCTTATTACCAGTGTCCCCGGCCGTCGGGCGAACCCACTCCGACTACTTGTAATTTGCCTCCCCAAGCCAAGGACGATAAATAAGTCAACATTTTAGTCTAACAGACCGGTGTAGTTGTTGAATTTAATCTTCAAATATCTCAACTGATATCCACCGTCACTTTTATATACTGCATTTGCGACCGGTCTATTCAGAAGTTCCCAAAAGTATTCGATCCATTTATTTGATCTTACATTGCATCTTGGCGAGTACTTTCCCCATTACCGTTATTACGAAGTCCGCTTGGTAGGATATATTTTCCGTGGTATTGTAAGGGCCTTTATTACTGCTACTTCTGTCTATCTTGCTGGGCCCTCTTAATATTTCCTTTCATTCGCACTTACACTTTAACTTCCTCATTAGCTTCTGTGTATTTTTATAGGCTCTAACTATAGCAATTGTTTTGGTCTGTTTTCTTTTTCACTCTTTCGTTTTTTCTCCCCCCCCCCCCCACACACACACGCACGCACGCACACGCGCACACACCCTCCCCCCCCCCCCCCCCCCCCCCCCCCCCAGTCATTGTCGATGCTTTGCGTTTTCTTTTCCCTTTTCTATGTCGTATAGATGAATCTTCCCATATGCTGGAATAAATATCATAAGTTATGTTTCTCACTTGAAGCAGAATTACTCTGACTGTTTATGTGAATGTGTGTGTGAGAGAGAGAGAGAGAGAGAGAGAGAGAGAGAGAGAGAGAGAGAGAGAGAGAGAGAGAGAGAGAGAGAGAGAGAAGAGAAGGGGGAGGGAGAGTTTTTGTTGTGTGTATGAGTGTGTGTGCGCGCGCGCATTTTGTTTGTAACTCCCGGATCTAACGCTGGTATTTCTTAGATTTCATAGGGACTGTTGAGCTCTTGTAGTGAATGTAAAAAGGTGACACCGACATCTGACGCGATTTTCCTTGTGTTAGTGACGTAACAACCGGCGGGGAATTTTGAAACAAAGGATCGCTTTGCATTGATTTCGATGATTTGAGACGTCAGCCGTTCAGAAGGCAATTGCTCTCTCATCATCAAGTGCCGTGCCGACTGGCGTAGGCGTTCATGACTCTTCATAGATACCTCTGTCTTTGGTTTTCTGGATCAACTCTGCGGTTGATATTCCTCCATGCCACCGTCGTAATCCATCCAGCATAATTTCTCGTAGTCTGCCTCTCTTCCCCTCGATCTTTCCAGTTGTCATGATGTTCTCCAGCGCCTCTCTTCTCATCACGTGACCAAACAAAAAGCTGTTTGTCTCTTTCTTATTGTTGTATATAATGTTCTATTTTCGCTAGCCTCTTTAAGGCATCCGTCGTTAGTTGCTTTGGCAGTCCAAGGAATTTGCAACATTCGTCTAAGGAACGACATCTTTGTTGCTTCCAATCTCTTCCTAATTTGTTCATTTACATTCCAGGATTCACAGCCATACAGCAAAACAGGTTCTATATAGCTCTTCAGCACTATCTTTCTTACATTCAATGATAACGACCTATTGCATAAGATATTCTTCATTTTTTGAAATGCAGCCTTTTCTTGCCCTATTCTGTTCTTAATCTCCGTTGTGCATCTTCCATCTGATGTTATAAATGTCCCTAGATATTTAAAACTATCCACTTGGTGAAGAATTTTCTCTTCTATCTCCATTTCACATTTACGTGTCACCTGTTTCTTTGATATCACCATTGTTACTGTTTTCTTGATATTCAAGTAGAGTCCTTTCTTTGCACTCTCTGTTACTACAATGTCTAACAATTGTTGTAGATCTGTTGCTTTATCAGCTATCAATATTGTACCATCTGCATAGCGTATATTATTTATATTATAACCTCCAAATATTATTCCTGGTTTTTCTTTGATCTCTCCCATTATTACTTCGCTATAGAGGGAGATGAGATCCGGTGACAAAACACATCCCTGTCTCACTCCCAACTTCATGTGTACATAATTTCCTTCTTTCTTTCCCGTTTTAATTGCTGCTGCTTGGTTCCAGTAAATATTGTTTTATTATTCTGAGATCTTTCCCATCAATGTTAATATCCTCCAACATTTTAATCAGTTCTTGTTTTACTTTATCAAATGCCTTAGTATAATCTATGAAGCACAAATATATGTCTTTCTTTGTCGCTACTGACCTTTCTAATGATATTAGTAATGTGTATATTGCATTGTTTGCACCTTTTCCTTCCACAAATCCACACTGTTCTTCACCAATTTCCATTTTTATTTTCTTCCTTGTTCTTCTCATTATAATTCTGAGTAGAAGCTTAGTGACATGATTTATGAGGTTAATCGTACGAAAATCGCATTCAATTGTTCCTGGTCTTTTTGGTATAGCTATAAATACAAATTTCAACATATCACTTGTCATATATCCACTGCTATAAATATCATTCAACAGTTTTGTTAATATATCTACTCCAAATTCTCCCATTACTTCTAATTCTTCTATTGTGATTCCATCTGGCCCAGCTGATTTTCCTTTTTTTCATATGCTTGATAGCATCAACTTCTTCTTTTGGAATAAGTGGACCTTCTAAGTTACTTTCTTCTTTTAATTCTGCCCTTTCTCCATCATATAAGTCTCTTATATACCCATTCCACCTCTTCATTATAGCATCTTCTTCCAATAATATATTTCCTGTTTTTGATTTTAAACAACCTGTATTTATTCTTATTTTCTTCCTGTAATCTCACTGATTTGTTTGTGCATATTTTTTGTATCTTTAATACAAAAATTCATGGCAGATAGAAAAACCAATGAACAAGTCCTTCAAGAAACAAATGAAGATCGTAAACTGATTAGAGACATTAGATGTAGACAGTCAACATTTTTTTGGCATGTTATGAGAAGAAATGAAATGATTTTTGTATCTTTAATAGAATTTAATTCAATTTTCTTGCACTGTTCATTTAACCAACTTTCTTTTGCCTCCACACAATTTTTTCTTATTTCTTTCTTTATCTCATTATATGCATGCTTATTATTTTTAACTCTGTTTTCTTTTGGTTATCAGCTTTAATATTTCTTCAGTCATCCATTTTTTCTTAGCCTTTTGGCTTCTCTCTGGTAATATTTCTTTGCTCGTTTGATGAATTGAATCCCTTAACATTTTCCATTGTTCGTTTATATTCTTTATTTTAGCTATTGCATTATACCTATTTTTCACAATCACTCTGTATTGTTCTTGAATTTCTTTATCTACCTTCAAAATCTCTTGATTAAGTTTCATGTTCCTAATCACTTTTATTACACCACATAGTAGCATAGTAGTACATGATAACTATTACAGTCAGCATTAATTAACGCATTTCGAAACCTTTTATTAAAAAGTATGTAGCCAATTTTGTTAAGTATTTTCTTATCAGGGCTTTTCCATGTGTAAAGTCGTCTTTTATGGTGTTTAAACCAGGTGTTTCCAATTATCATATCATATTGATATTTGCCCATTCTATTAGTTGTTCTCCTCGTTCATTTTTTGTACCATTTTTTTTCCTTTTCCTACTTTTGTATTAAAATCACCTAGTATTATTTTTATATCTTGTGATTTAATTTGAGACATTGCCATGTCTACTTCATCGTAATAATGTTGTATTTCTTCATCACTACTGCTTGTTATTGGTGTGTATGCATGTACAATATTGATGTCTATTGGCTTGCCTTTCAATGTGACCATAATAACTCTGTCTGAAATACATCAGTAACCATTAACTGATTGGCTGTTTGTTTAGCACATATTAGCCCTACTCCTTTTTTCGTGTATATCCCCTCCAGAATAAATTATTGTGTTTTTCGTTTATAATTTCATCACTACTGAACTAAATTGCCTAGATAATCACAAACACCTTAGACCTTAGACTTGTAAAAGACATATATTGGAAACAATAAGCTGCCATAAGAATTGATAATGAAGTAGGTCAACATCAGCCTATTAATAGAGGTGTGAGACAGGGATGTGTAATGTCTCCAGATCTTTTTTCCCTGTACAATGAACATATTTTCAGAAATATAGAAGATATGGAAGGAATCAACATTGGGGGAGGATACATCAATAACATTAGATATGCGGATGATAGTCTTGATTGCAGACAATGGACAGGACCTGCAAAATTTAGTAGATGCGGTTGTTGCACACAGTGAACAACTGGGGTTAGAATTGAATTGTAAGAAGACAAATTATGGTCATCACTAAGAAGGAAGAAATACCACAATATACACGTAGACAGTCAAAAATTTTTGGACATGTAATGAGAAGAAATGGACTGGAGAACATAGTGACAACTGGCAAGATCGAAGGAAACAGACCAAGAGGAAGACCGAGAGGAAAATACCTGGATGGCTTGGCCACATGGCATGGACGAGACAGGAACACTGAGCTGATCCACGACTCTGGTGATCGAGTGAAATGGCGAGTCATGACCGCCCACGCTTTCCAGCATGGCACATGATTGATTGAATATACAAGTAAATGGGCATATTCTTAAACAAGTGAATTGGTACAACTATCTCGGAAGTCATAACATCTGATGGGATATGCCTTGAAGAGATTAGAACAAGAATTGCCATGGCGAAGGTAGGAAGATGAAAGACATACTGACCAATAATAAGATATCAATGGTAACGAGAAAAAGAGTGTTGAAGTGCTACATAAAATCCTGTACTTTTATATGGATGTGAGGCGTGGACAATGAGCAGACAAGCTGAAAAACATCTGATGGCTGTGGAGATGTGGTTTCTGAGGAAAATGCAAAGAATACCATGGGCAGATAGAAAAACCAATGAACAAGTCCTTCAAGAAACAAATGAAGATCGTAAACTGATTAGAGACATTAGATGTAGACAGTCAACATTTTTTGGGCATGTTATGAGAAGAAATGAATTGGATAACTTGGTGACAACTGGCAAGATCGAAGGGAACAGACCAAGGGGAAAACCAAGAATTAAATACCTGGATGGCTTAGCCACGTGGCATGGTCGAGACAGAATCACGGAGCTGATCCATGACTCTGGTGATCGAGTGAGATGGCAGAACATGACCACCCACGCTTATCGGCATGGCACATGATGAATGAATGAATGACAAACACCCAACAAATGCTGGGGTTGTTTGCAACGTTATGTAAAGGACATACAACCAACTTTCATTACCGGTCATCATCATCATCAAGTGTCATGCCAGCAGGCGTAGGCGTTGTCTCTCCACAAACCTCGGTCTTTGGTGTTCTGGATCAACTGCTGCTGATATTCCCCCATGCAACCGTCTTGATCAATCCAGAATCATTTATCTTGGTCGGCCTCTGCCGCTCTTCCCCTTGATCTTTCCAGTCGCCATGATGTTCTTTAACGCCTCTCTTCTCATAACATGACCAAATAAAAACTGTTTTTCTCTTTCTTATTGTTGTATATGTTCAAGTTTCATTAGCCTCTTTTAAGCAATCATCACTCTGGCAGTTCAAGGAATTGGCAAGTCAGTGACGGTAACGGATAGTTTATTCAGTTTAGCGCGGAAACCTCAGACAGAGAGACCACAGTTGGTCTAGCAGCAGACTAGACTAGCAGGTATGTTTGAAGAGACTCAGTTCCAAACAAAATGTAAGTGTCAACCAAACAAAAATGGAAGTAGGTATGTGTCGCAGTTATGACCTAGAAGTTGCTAATATGGTAGCAGACATATATGTATACTTACAATTAAAGGAGGATGCCATGGGGAAATTACTGTATTTGTATTTTAATCGAGACACCATTTCGGTGATACAGAAGTTACGGGAAGCTGCTTAAAACAATCATCCCATGGCAAGATTCAAGATTGCTTCGGCATGACATCACTAAGGGAAAGGGATATCGCAATTATGAAACACAATGTAATTGGTCACATGGCCACAATTAATGCACCCCAATGAAAGCCATGTCTCGTTTATGACATGGCCCATAAGGGAAGCAGAGAACCAAAACTAACCTCCAGTCAATGCCGTAAAAGACAATTAAGGACAAGAGAAATGATGAGAGAAATCATGGCTTCATCATGGCATTTGTGTCAGAATAAACTGTTTAGCCTCATCACAAGTACTGGCAGCCAATGTTTCAGTTTGCTTCTTCAATCAAAGATCAACTTGGCTTTCCTTGGCTCTTCACAGGATAAGCCGCTTTCCTTCAGCAACCTCTTGATCGCTCCAGCAACAATTTTCACAGCCAAGACACCCACCACTCTCATAGATTTCAGTTTGCTTTAAAAAAGATCAAGTGTAGGACAAAATAATTTTTTTCGGCTCTGCATATGTTGGACAGTCTTATGACACTAACTAATAATAAACTTGTCTCATGGATGCTAAAGGCGTCTGTTACCCAATATGACATGCGCAAGAGTAGTTTGTTCCTACTTAAATCAAGAAAAAGCATTCAGTTTCACTCTTTATGATCTATTCAACTGAAACCATGTTGCTGCACGAGAGATTGAGGGTAGGA
The DNA here is from genome assembly GCA_014155875.1 of Cepaea nemoralis. Lineage (NCBI taxonomy): Eukaryota > Metazoa > Mollusca > Gastropoda > Stylommatophora > Helicidae > Cepaea > Cepaea nemoralis. The sequence goes on from JACEFZ010013227.1 coordinate 105,056, forward strand.
ACCCCCCCCCCCTCCCCCAACTAACATTGTGTTTACCATGACTAAATAAATCCAGTTTACTTATATACATATATCAAAAACAGCCACAGAACTGGTGTGATCAGCTGTCTGGGACGTCAGAGACTGATCACAACACACAGAACTGGTGTGATCAGCTGTCTGGGACGTCAGAGACTGGTCACCACACACACAGAACTGGTGTGATCAGCTGTCTGGGACGTCAGAGACTGGTCACCACACACACAGAACTGGTGTGATCAGCTGTCTGGGACGTCAGAGACTAGTCACCACACACACAGAACTGGTGTGATCAGCTGTCTGGGACGTCAGAGACTGGTCACCACACACACAGAACTGGTGTGATCAGCTGTCTGGGACGTCAGAGACTGGTCACCACACACACAGAACTGGTGTGATCAGCTGTCTGGGACGTCAGAGACTGGTCACCACACACACAGAACTGGTGTGATCAGCTGTCTGGGACGTCAGAGACTGGTCACCACACACACAGAACTGGTGTGATCAGCTGTCTGGGACGTCAGAGACTGGTCACCACACACACAGAACTGGTGTGATCAGCTGTCTGGGACGTCAGAGACTGGTCACCACACACACAGAACTGGTGTGATCAGCTGTCTGGGACGTCAGAGACTAGTCACCACACACACAGAACTGGTGTGATCAGCTGTCTGGGACGTCAGAGACTGGTCACCACACACACAGAACTGGTGTGATCAGCTGCCTGGGACGTCAGAGACTGGTCACCACACACACAGAACTGGTGTGATCAGCTGTCTGGGACGTCAGAGACTGATCACCACACACACAGAAAGTAAACCAATCAATGAACACTAAATGCAGTCAGTGTTTATTTATACATCATGATGACAGCCTTATTTTTTTTTGTCAATTTGATCTAAGCTGCTACAAAGGGAGGAAACAAGTTGCCATGCTGGGGGACTTCCTGGGGAGAACTCTGCACATAATGGACACATCACAAAACATCAACAGGCAGCAGAGCATACACTTCCAAGTACCTGTTACAGTACTTTGATGTCAGTGCTGAACTAGTGAGGAGAGGACAGAATCGTCATCCACTAGGATAAGCATAGACAAAATATATACCCAGGACCCTTGTATTCTAAAGTCTTCACTGTATACATGGCTCCACCATATGTTTTTTTTTTAAATGACAAACTGAGCACAAGTGTCACATCAGGCAGCCTGTACAATCGGCAAATGGAAGCCAAACTAAAGTACACTTTATCTGCAGCAGACATTGCAATGAAGACTAGATCGATTCCTGGCTCTTTTAATGAAACAACAACAAGAACTGCAAAAACTAATCTGAAATTTCACAAACAAACAAAACAGACAACTACTGTCATTTTATACAAACCAAAACATTTAAAAGAAAATGAAATTTCAAACATGATTTAGTTTTCATATTTAACTACAAAATGACCATTTCTGAGCCGAATTATGTACAAGCCCTCACATAGTCAATGCCAACGTCTAACTGTTATGCAGTCACAAAGAACAAAGCTTGCAAAGACAAGAATATGCTCAATATAGCAGGGTTTGGCTTCAGCACTAACATACAAAGAATAAAAATCAAACAAAGCAAGCTGAATATTATCAAACATACCACTGACCAAAAGGATGATTATCAATGCACAGATCCAAAGGATAAATACATCATGACAGCGGTTGTTCCACATTGGTTATGACCAGTGAGCCATGAGGCTAATTACTATTAACTGGAAATGTCAGAAGTAGAATTCGGTTAAAGTGAACATTGTTCTGACATGACAATTGGTTCTAGACATATGTATGAATAGATACAGCAGAATACTGAATCAGATTTATTGCATTCTGACAGTCACATACAAAATCATCTCTACAAGGGACAAGATCTCATGACTACTGATTACATGGTTAAACTATGAAACAGCAGCCTTCTTTAAATCCAAATGGATATCCATGATAAAGCTGTCCATATGACCTTCATAATCCAACACAGAAGAGCTTAAAGTAAAAAATAAGTGATTATTCATCCGCAACTGTGTAGTACACTCATCTGTCAGTTCTGTGGTGCTGTATGGTGTATACACCTCTCATGTACGCCTGGTCACTTGGCTCTAGCCATATCTGATGCACACCAGAGTTTTCAGTGCTAAGGCGGTTAACAACACATGCTGACCACATCAATCTCTGAGTGCTGTATGGCCATAACAATATCTCCATATCTGTAACATGTGTCGATGACGGGGAAAAAAGTCTCTACAATCAGTTGCTGTTTCTTTTCTTCATTTCAATAAGTACAACTATCAGAAAAGTCTTATTAAAGTGAAGCCATCCAGTTTTTGTTTTAACATATTCACAGCTCAGCTCCACACACACACACACACACACACACACACACACACACATATATATATACATACAGTGTGTGTGTGTATGTATGTATTGAGCACTCAGCTAGCCTGAATGAAATTGAAATCTGTTATGACTCATCACATATCTGCACAGGGAACGCAAAGAATAAGCAAGCAATCCCTAAACAACTTAGGAGTTCATGAATTTAAGTTTGAACTCTTCAGCAACTTGTAGTCTCTTTGCTGAAGGTTTAATAGGTTTTGTTTCACTGTCTGACACAAACAACATACCCTCACAGACTGACATCGTGGAAATGAACAACAAGATCTAGTGTAGTCTACGTCAGCTGTCCAAACAACCAAACTTCTTACACATAAACTTGTACAATTTTAATATGCATACCTAAAACTTCAGTTAACAAAGAGCAAAAAGAAACAATGTTATGCAGCACTTCCAAATAATATGAAAGTACAAATTGTTAATCTAAAATTTACAAATTTTTAATTACAAAGTTATTCAAATAAAGGAGTACTTAAGGTGCACAACCTGTGTTTTTACTTAAGAATTACTTTCTGACACAAATACAAATTTAGTGAGGAAAAAATAACAAACAAAAGAAATGTGGTGGGTTTATTCTCATGACCAGATGGGTGGACAAAATGTTACATCCACAAGATAAGTAAAATGAGATTATAAATTGTGAATTACTATCACTTCACATCACAAATAAACAATATATATAAAAAGACAGATAATATAACGTTATTATTAACTTTCATGTTTCCGATCACAAATGAGATTAGTAGTAAATATGTGAATGTTTAGTCTCCAGCAGTCATCAAGTCTGAGTATAATGAGATAATGTGTGCTAGAAACTCTACTTTCACTTCATGAATTATTAGTACCATGTATAAATGGAGATGTGCTAGCGTGATGGCTAGCATGCTTGCCTGCAGGCTTGATGGTCGTGTGCTCACATTGACTTTGGGTGGGTGATTCTTCCCCCACCAATCAGGGCACCCAGGTCGACCTAATCTAAAATAGGCACCAGGACATTTGCTGGTAAGTAAAGGCTACTGGTGTGATAATGACCACATCACCCGTTGAGTGCCAACTGATCTGAACATACGGGATGAGCACCATATATGAGCCCAATACACCTTATGGTGTGACAGGGGTCCTTGACTTTACTTTCTATTTACTATAAATACACACAGGAAGGAATAATGTTCTGTGAATGACTTTCCGTATCGTTGACATAAAGTTACTATTCAGATGCCAGAATATGCATGGTGACAGACTTAACTATTGTATCTAAACGTTTACATGACTAATGATAAATATTGCATTTAAAATAAACAAGATAAAATAATCTGTGAAGGACATGTCCTAACAGTCAATGACAAAATGTTACAAATAAGACAGAATATGTAGTCACGCTGTCAACCACTTGTTATTTTATGACTGAAGACATTTTTACACCTAATGGTAACAAGAAGACTCAACAAAAATAATACTGCCAAATATGAAGAAACTCACAGACAAGTCAGAATATTATGTACGCAAAAGAAGCATGGCTTGAGGAAAAGTGCTTAGAAATTGAAAAACAACACAAGTCAAAATACCAAATTAGTGCACAAAAGAATTCAGGAACTTACTAATAAAAGAACAAGTACATCAACAGGCTGTCTAAAAACTAAAGATGGTAAAATCATAATAGAAAAAGATCAGATTCTACATGTATGAACAGATTATGTGAAAAACCTGTATAATGATAACAGAGAGGAACAGTATGATATTAGAGTTAATAATGAAGGACCACCAATTTTAAAGATGGAGGTTCAAAATGTTCTTAAGCATATAAAAGCTGGCAAGGCTCCCGGTGCAGATAACATCACAACAGAAATGATTAAAGCTTTAGAAGAATTTGGACTAGAGCAAGTCACCAGACTGCTGAACACATTATATGATACTGGAGATATATCTTCTGAATTATGTAACTCTGTATTTATTGCAATCCCAAAGAAATCAGGAACTTTGGAATGTGATCAACATAGAAAAATTAGTATAATGAGTCACATCACAAAGATTTTGCTACGAATTATCATGCAAAGAGTGAGGAAGAAAATACAACCTGAAATAGGGGAAGAACAATGTGGGTTTGTAGAAGGAAAGGGTACAGTAAATGCTGTGTATATGCTGCGAACAGTTATTGAACGTGCTATAGAAGTAAACAAGGATATACACCTTTGCTTTATTGACTACACAAAGGCTTTTGATAGAGTTAGACATGTCAACATGGTAGATATGCTTGCAGATCTACAAATTGATGGGAAAGACATTAGACTTATAAAAAAACATATATTGGAAACAACAAGCTGCCATAAGGATTGATAATGAAGTGGGACAATATCAACCTATTAAGAGAGATGTTAGGCAGGGATGTGTAATGTCTCCAGATCTTTTTTCCCTATACAGTGAAAATATTTTCAGGAATGTAGAAGATATAAATGGAATCAGCATTGGAGGACGAAACATCAATAACATTAGATATGCAGATGATACAGTATTGATTGCAGACAATGCACAAGATCTACAACAATTAGTAGACGCAGTTGTTGTACACAGTGAGCAGCTGGGGTTGGAATTAAATTGTAAGAAGACACAGGTTATGGTCGTCACTAGGAAGAACGTAGTACCACAATGTAATATACAAGTAAATGGGAATATTCTTCAACAAGTGAATCGGTACAATTATCTCGGAACAGTCATAACATCTGATGGGAGATGCCTTGAAGAGATTAGAACAAGAATCGCCATGGCGAAAGTAGCCTTTAGCAAGATGAAAAACATTCTGACCAATAAAAAGATGTCAATTGAAACGAGAAAAAGAGTGTTGAGGGGATACATAGAGCCTGTTCTGTTGTATGGATGTGAAACTTGGACAATGTGCAGTCAAGCTGAAAAACATCTGATGGCTGCAGAAATGTGGTTTCTGAGGAAAATGCAAAGAATACCATGGACAGACAGAAAAACCAATGACCAAGTACTACAGGAGACAAATGAAAATCGTAAATTGATTAGAGAAATTAGACGTAGACAGTCAAAATTTTTTGGACATGTTATGAGAAGAAATGGATTGGAGAACTTAGTGACAACTGGCAAGATCGAAAGGAACAGACCAAGAGGAAGACCGAGATGAAAATACCTGGATGGCTTGGCCACATGGCATGGACGAGAAAGGAACACTGAGCTGATCCACGATGCTGGTGATCGAGTGAAATGGCGAGTCATGACCGCCCACGCTTTCCGGCATGGCACATGATTGATTGATTGATGTGGGATTAAACATTTCATTCGTAATTCCTTCGCCGCAGAGCCGGTTTTGTGTGCAGGCTGTCTAATTTTGAAATTTAACCTGAGCAACAGCCTATTTTGCCTATCATTTTCAATTTTCAACAGGGAACTTCCACATATGCATCGTGCACATAGGGACTCCTAGCTTATCGTCCCCATCTTAGAAGGTAGACATCTGAAACACTACCCAATGTTCAGAGGGATTACACTATTTGTTTCTTATTGTTTAAAAATGTCAATCATTTCACACCATGAATTGTAGCAGGCCTGCTAAGAGTACAGGAACCACCCTTCTCCCACACAATCCGACATGTTTTTCTAACTAGGACAGTGTTGGGATCAACACAGCCTTATAAAAGTGTTATCAAAATGTCACACTACACTAATCTGATTTAATATTCTTGATAAATCGTGAAAGCGGCTACTTAAAATATGTGAAGTGAACACCGTGGTCACAATTTATAGTAATACAAGACTATAGGAACTATACAGTAATGAAAAGAACAATGTATTATCCATGGGAAAAGTAACTTAGAAGGCTCATCTATTCTAAAAATAAAGAGGTCAATAATTCTATGAAGCATATAAAACAATAGGAAAAACAGCCCAGTCAGATTAAATCCTGAGAGGGATTAGAAGTACTGGGAGAATTTGGAATATAAATACTAACTAAGCTGTTGAATATTTAATTACAACAGTGGATATATACCTAATGATATGATGAAATCTGTATTTATAGTTTTAATCCAAAATAAAATATAAATTGAATATGAAGAAATCCATGCAATCTCATAAATCATGGGCATCATAAAGCTGGGTAAAGCTGGGACGACCATCCCCAACCCAGTGCGTCCAAGGGTGGCGGATCGAGGATCGGCCTCTAAATATGGAGTTAGCTGCGAATACCCAATAAGCAGTCGCGGACCAACTGGCGGTGGGCACAGAAGGCGAGGCGGGATCGCAGGGTTGGATCTGAAATCCTTAGAAAATACCTCATATGCTCGGAGACGTGCCTGCCAAGCGAGTCAGGGGCGCTTTATCCCCCCCCCCCTCCCCCGGGTAGGTGGAACCCGTAAGCTTTGAACAGCAGTCCATTTAGGAAACGGAAAACTCCAAATATAAACCCCCACGTTAAAGGTGGACCAGCGTGCTGAGGAACTGGATGGCAACGGGTAAGCTGGTCGTGAACGTTGGAAAGCGTGCGGGGCAGCACCAGGTGTATGGACTACTGCGGGACATCCCTTGCTTCTTCCCTAGCAAGCAGGCAAGTCTAGGGTGACCGGTTATTTCCTGCAATATCCAAACTTTGTTTATGGAATTAATTAAACACGGGAATCGTCGCCGGAGCTACGGAGCACGTGCTCTGCGCTTGACACATCTTTCAGAGGTTAGCGACGATAGAGTGAGAAGGAGAAGACGAGGAAATGGTGTGAGAAGAAGGATAGGCATAGGAGGGCAGGCGCCAGCAGAACAAGACGAAAAGTGGAGAGACTAGGTTTCAACCATGTAAGAGTGGGATACTGGAACTGTTGTAGTGCCAGTCAGAGAGGTCCTGTATTGGAGAGGCTAATATATGATTTTGATGTCCTCATGCTCCAGGAGCTAAATACAGACAAATATCAGTGCCGTGGGTACGCCAGTTATATAAACCCTACTGGGCAGAGGAGAAATTGGCAAGGTCTGCTGGTGAAGGAAGGAGTGAAACATGTGGTACTTGACTTGAGCCAACGGAATCACAGTGCAAATATAAATTGAGATTGGTGGCTTAAGTTGGAACCTCATAAATGTATATGCCACAGTGGACTGTTTTGTCAGAAAGGAACACTGGGACTGACTTAAGGAATTGGAGGAATTACCAGGAGATAGGCTACTCGTATGTGGAGACTTCAATGCGAGGAACAGAGAATGGGACAGTAGTGGAGAAAATCAATAGGGAATTGCCCTTACGGATACCATGGTGGACTCCGATGTGGTCTGCATAAATGATGGGAGGCCGACGAGAATGGCAATGAGGCCTGGCGATACAGACACAGCTATTGACTTGGCACTTGTCTCCCAGTCATCAGTCATTGATGTAAAGTTGACTGTTTTGAATGACTATGGGAGTGATCACATGCCATGTTCAGTCCTGATCTCTAAATACAGGAAAGTTAAAGCTGGGAGAGCGCGCAAGACCTTCCGGTATGAGTGGACCAACAGCCTTCTTGGACGCCTCAGGCAAGGGGCATAAAACAGGACCATTAAAACTCCTTTTGTGCAGCCCCGATGGTGGACTCCAGAAGTAGACCATGCTTGAAAAGCAAAGAGAGCTGCAGTGAAGCAGCTAAGGAAAGTGCGACAGACAACCCGAAGCTCACGAGAGGAAGTGGATTCGGCGGAAAATGTCAAGAAAAATAAAGTGGAGGTTTCCAAGCGCTGTGCTGCAGAGGCAAAAAACACAAAATGGGAATGTTTCATGAAGGAGATTGGAGGTGGATAAAAGACTGCGCAAATTCTGGAAACTGCACAGACAAATATAAGGAAAGTATTTGCCTATAACAGTGGCAACCATTTATAGAGATGATGGCGTGCACGTGACAACAGACAAAGAGAAAGGGGAGGCGTTTCTCCAGAACTTTTTAGCGCAGACCAATCATAATGATGCAGACACCAGGGATGCAGTTAGGAGTTATCTTGCACCATGAAGAATATGCATTATGAAGACATCAAACGGGTTAAAGATGTTAAACATATTTTGATGAAGGCAAAAGACACGGCACCAGGGCCTGATGGGGTTAGGTATGGCCACATGAAGGCTTTGAGCGATGTAGACCTGAAGGAGATGACCGACTGCTTTAACCAGAGCATGAGAACAGCGTCAGTACCGCAGGACTGGGTGCACAGCTATCTCATCCCTCTCCCAAAACCATTCAAGGATCATTCAAAGCTTAGCGGCTTTAGGATCATCACTCTTCAAAATACATTTGGGAAGGTTTTAGAGAAGATATCGCTATCAAGCTGCAAGAGTTTCTGGAAAGGGGGAAGCTACTTCCAAGAGGCCTGGGGAGCTACAGGCCAGGAAAAGATACCAGGTCAAATGCAGCCACTTTTGCCTTTGACGTTTTCGAGGGGTTCCAGGGTAGACAGGAAACGATGGCGGCAGCGCTTAATCTCGAGGATGCGTACAATAGAGTTAGATATGATATTTTGATGACCGCACTGATGGAGAAGGGGGTCAATCCCTGGCTGGTTAACTGGATAGTAGCTGTCCTGTATTCTCGTAGGGTTGCTCACCGTCTGAGTGCATGGACCTCAGAGCCACACATTTTAACCCCGGGACTGCCACAGGGATCTGAATTCTCACCTGTGCTCTTTAACGTGTACACGAGCAAGATTACAGGACTAGAAGCACCAGGGGTCGGAAGGATGCTAACATTTGCAGATGATATTATTGCATATAGGCAGGGGAGAGATAGGGAACAAACAGTCCAGGAGCTACAGGCGACAGTAGACAAAGTGATTGACTGGTGCACAGAAATGAGTGCTGTCATCAACCCGGAAAAGGTGGCTGTTTTATGGTGCTCTCTGGACAACAGGATTGTGAGAGCTGATGTCCCGAGCCTCGCGATAGGTGGTAGAAATGTCAACAGAGAGAACAAACTGAAGTATCTGGGAATCACATTTGACAGGAGCCTGTCCTTCAAGGACTACGTGAAGACGGTTGTGACATGGTCTCAAAAGGGACTCAATGCACTTAAAACTATGGCTGCAATGGACACAGAGCAGAGAATGCTCTTCACACTATACCAGCACTTGATCCTCTCAGTGATTGATTATGGATTAGGTCTGCTCACTGTCTTAGAGAGTCAGCTGGTGAAGCTAGAGCGCAAAAAGAACGAAACTATGCGGGTCATTCTGGGATGCACCAGAGACACCCCAGTGGTGTGTATGCGTTACATCCTTTGTTTGCCGACTGTTACAGGTAGGCTTAAGGTGATGCAGGCGAAGACATACCTCAGAGTAGCTGCAGACACAGATCACCCTTTGCATGGGGCGCTGGAAGCATTTAAGTGTCACCGACTAATAAGAGGGAAATCATGGATGGCTCAGGCGGAGGATACGATCAGACACGTGTGCATCTTGGAGAACATAAGGCGAGGAGAGGAGTGGGTCAGAGTGCCAGCGAGCAGTCAGACTTGTGCAGAATCATAATCACATTGAGCCGGAGTGCAGGGAGTGGCCAGCAGGGGCCACGGAAATGGAAATTCAGCAACAAATTCAGGATAAAGCTCGATCGGGTGATGTGATCATCTACACAGATGGTTCGGTGTCAAGAGGTAGGAGAAGTGCCGGGGGTTCGTAGCAAAAACTAATGGTCGACGTTTGGTGCAGGAGAGCCTGGCATTTGATACCACAACATCTAGCTTTAGAATGGAGGTGGAGGCGGTCACTGCAGCTTTCATTGGATGGAGAACACGATACACACACACACATCGTGATTGTAACTGACTCAGAAAGCATGCTGACGAGGGTGAGGACTGGCATGCTTCGTGCAGACTGGCTTGCTTCACTTCGGAGGACACGGGTGGCAAGCATCACCTGGATATTTACTCCGAGGCATGCCGGTGTGCTGGGCGGACAAAACTTGGTGGAATATTAATGCATGACAAGGCAGACGTGGTTGCGGCCTTGTGGGAGCACGTGCACACCTCGGAGGAGCAAATGGATCACCATGGTCTGGCAAGAATGAGGCAGCGAGGAGTGACGAGGGTTTCGGGCCGACGCTCGACGCTCAGGAGAAAGGCGAGACGGACATATAATCAGATTGCTACTGGCACTATTAGTGTTGGAACTCTTCGCTGGCTGCTGAGGATGGGGACTGCGCGCTTATGGGAATGCGCCGAATGCTGTGATGTCGGTTCTTAAATCAATCAATCATAAAGCATAAAACCAAATCGCTACTAAAACTTGTAATTAGACTAGCAAGAAGGAAAATAACAATAGAAATTAGTGACGAATAGCATAGATTTATTGAAGGGAAACTTACGAATTATGCAACATACACTATGAACACCAATAGAGAGATCAACAGTGACAGAAATAAAGACATACTTGTGCTTTATAGATTATACCAAAGCGTTGGAAAAAGTGAAATGTGATTACATTATCAACACTTTAGAAGAGTGCAAAACAAAGCATTCTCTTTAAATATTAAGAAAATGGAAAAAATGGTTATATCAAACAAATATATAATGCAAAAGTGTGATATAGCACATTTAGAACATTAGAAGGAAAAGTACTTAACCAAAGTTAATAAATTCGAGTATCTGGTGCAATCACAAGATCACATGGAAGATGTGAGATAGAGATTAAGGACAGAAAAGGCACAAAAACGCTACATTACAGAAAGTTAAAGTTATCTGATGCAAAATGTCACTATCATTTTATGTCAGAAAGAGATTTCTGGGGTTCCAAATGCTGCTGTTATGTAGCCAGGGGCGCAGAGTTGGGGTGAGCGCCCAACCTTGATTAAATACAACATGGCTCGTGCATTCACCACCTCTACAGCAAATGTCCAACTCCTGGCCATCTTGTGGCGGACCTGTTTTAACTAACAGGAAAAGGGGCGGTCGCGAGTCACCGGCGCCGAAAAATAACCAGAACGTTCTAGATGTGTATGCCCGTACATGCATGCACATGTGTGCGTGCCTACACATCTAAACTCGAGTAAAACCACAGTCTGCTCTAGTAAAGGAAATGTGCTGAAGACGGAGGCAACCAGCCAGGAGGCGCACCACAGAAATCAGGATGCCACGCAATTACGCCATGAAATATGTCGAATATTGCTAAATGTTATTGTGCTCGCTCTGCTTTGGACCCTGATGCAGGTGCAGTGCCGGGTCCTATGCCTCGAAAGGGTCTAACCACAGCTGCTCGAGGTCCTTCTCAGATGTCCAGTGGAGCCAGAGGACCTGAGAATAGAATTATACACCACATGCATGCAAACAGTACAAGGAACTGAACACTTGATACAAGAGATAACACCACTACAATTCAGGATTAAATGATGACAACTACTACTAATCCCACCATTACTACATCTTTTACTACTACAACGACCTTTTTTTCGCATATCCTTTACAGGACATCGCTGTCAACATCAGCATCTTTCAGCTGATTGTTGATTTCTTTTTTCAAGATTACGCTCAGTAGTTTGCCATTGCTTTCTATGCAGCCGGCTCACATACTCCGTAAGTTACCAACGCGGCGAGAACCGCTACCTATTCTCGCATATGTTACATTACTCGCGAGAATATACGGGATTACGGAGAAAGGCGCTAACGCCTAAGCCAGGGAGACCAGCACAACAACTACTACTACTATAACTACCAACTCTTCCTCCACCACTACTATTAATACTATTACTATCTGCTGTTACAACTACCTTTTCCACAAATGTCAATTTAGCCGGAACTTCTATTACTACAAATGTTACTACTACCACATTCTATTACTTAGACAGACTGTCTAATGTTAGTTATGTAAACATAACAACCAGAAGAATATGCATACAGTTAATGCATGCATACACAGGCATACGTACAACTACAATTATCTAAGCAGGCACAAGTATGATGCTTCTGTTTTGTTAAGAAACCTAGAATACATGCAACATCAGGATCAATTTTTGACACACACTAACACAATACATGACTCGGTACCACCAAGCTACAACCCCAACCAACCCACTCAGAGAAGAGAACTCAGTGCAATCTCGATACCCATGCCCGACCTACCGATCATTCTTTTAGAGACATGCAACCTATACCTTCTTTTATTTATAATTACATTTATAACACTGGTGTGTTGTGTTGTTAATGTCCTAAACCTAACACCCCCCTCCCCCCCCCTCTTTGCCCTAATAACGCAGCTGTGGTGTTTAACCCCGCCCATCAAGTACATACCAGTAACTGTCAGGACTGTGAAGATATCAAATTATACGAGAAATGAACCCCTGTTGTTTTTTTAAACTAGAGTATGAAAGGGGAGGGGGTGATTTCTTTTTGCAGTAAAACGTACCATTGTTTCGGCTGCTATAATAAGACTAGTACTAAAGGTCTGACTAAACATCACAACAAATAAGACAAGGAACATTTTTGGACCTACTCACAAACCAACAGGCAGGTGGTGTGGGGGATGGGGGTGGGAGACAAATATGGGTTTTAAAAAACACGGCTCATATATCTTTACCTACGAACAACACAGAGCCTACTTCTACATTAAGAGACAGGTGCAGCCTTATAACGTAACAACACCCCGTCTCACCATTTAATTTATGGCTTTATCTCTTTTAATGAACACCCCCTCTGGCCAATTAATTTATTGTTTCTATCTCTTTTAATGTTCAGTTTTTTTTTTAAATATGGTTACATATCTGTTATGTTCATTATATATGAATACTGTCTATTAATGTATTGGTGTTTGTCCATCAAGATGATGATGGGTTGAAAGTTTAGAACCGTAAGTTCTAAGATGCCCGGTAAGGCAAAGAATGCAGTAGTTTTTCTGTCCAGCCATTTTTTCACAGCTCTTGCAGTCCCGTTTGCTTTACAAGTGACTACACCCTTGCGTAATGATGTATGCCACGAATTTCGGTCTTTGACAGCAGTCTCCCAAGTGTTGTGATGAATTCCAAAAGCTTTTAGTGAGATCTACAGAGGGCCGTTAAAGTGTTTCCCCTTGCCGCCTTGGCAGTGTTTACCACAGCGCAGCTCGCCGTAAATAATTCTAATGTATTACAAATCTGTTGATTATTAGTATTTATGTCTTCCCTTTATTACAATTTTTATGACTCTTTTACCGTTCTTTGTTAGTCCTTTTGTTGTTCAATGTTGTACTTAATATTGTCAATATATATATATATATATATATATATATATATATATATATATATATATATATATATATATATATATATATATATATATATATAAGCCGGTCTCCCTGGGAAAGGTGTTAACGACATTGTTCGTAATCCCGTATTTCCACGTGGGGAAAACAGCAGCTGCGAGAATCGGCAACTGTTTGGGCCGCGCTGGTAACTTAAGGGGGGTATGTGAGGCGGTCGTTCAGAAAGCAATGGCAAACTACTGAACGTAAAACTTGAATAGTACATCAACAGCAGCTGAAAAATGCTGGTGTTTACTGCAGCGTCCTGCAAGGGATATGCAACATTATATATATATATATACCCAAAGAAAAGGTATTTAACACACAACAAGACCCCCACCCCTCTGCCGCTATTGAGCCACGCCCATAAAATCGATAAGTGCAGTGTTATGAACTGGCTGGCAGGTGTCGCTCCTAATGGATGAAACGACAGAAATAGTTGTGGTGAGAAGTTGACGCTCCTGTAATTTTCAAAGGACAGCGATCGTTACTTTAAACACTAGCCGTACTTATTGGAGACGGGAGCGAAGTCCCGTGGATGACGGAAGATTGTTGACCGGAAAAGTTCAAAGACCAGAGTTTGTAGTTGAAGTAACGGAGACGTAGGTCGCGTGACCTGGAGAATCACCGATGTCCAGCAAGATGGTTTATCTCAAGTAAGTTCGGAGCATGATCAAACAGTTGGATCTCGTTGTAATACTGTGAACAGAGTCCTTTGAACAACGGAAAAACAACGATATACAGGGATATCGTCTTTATCAAAGAAGGTGGTCGGTACGGTTGTACGGGGATCAAACGGCAAGGAAAAAGAACAGAGGCTGATGGGTTAAGAGCAAAACAAGTGACGTAGTCCCAGCAAATATATATAGACTGAAATTACCGTTTTAAAATCAGTTGAAGATTGCACTTAAGACCGGCGGAGTGTAGATTTAATTCAGTGCCGTAATAGAATATATATCCCTGAGTTTAGGTTAGGTAAAGACAACCAGCCCTGTCCTTCATGGGATATAATGATTTACTTCTAGGCCTGAAAAAGATTAAATAAGGTGATTATAGATGAAGGTAGATTAGAACTCTAGCATAGTGAACTGGTGTGTCACCGTAGTATAGAGTGTCGACCGCATTAGGCTGAATAGTGATTTAAGCTGAAGCGAGTGATGTGTAAGTGCCCTCGGAAGAATAAGTCTACAATAGGATTTATGTGTTTTCTTTATGGCTTCTTTCTTTTACCTGGTATAGGGTAGAGTGCTGAACTACTCTGTCTTATACAAGAGTATAGCTATAGGATATATAGAGGTTACTTCCTGAATATAGCCTATTACCTACATTCACATATCATAGGTCAGAGTTGAGTTTCTCTCACAGGCTGTTGTTTTACTCAACAGGTTCCCCGCACTTGAAATGGAAAGTTGTTACAAATCTGAACAGAGGAAATTGGTCATACTCTCGTGAAGTAATAAAGGATCTCAAGTTGTAAAACCTGTTTAACAAGACGGTCAGACAAGTGCGGAGTTAAAATGAACACTAACGGCATCACTCTACGTGAGATGCTCAATGAAGGTATTCAATACCACTAGCTAATGATGAACAGAAATATTTACGATAAACCATACAGAAAGAAAAAAAACGTTCATTAACATTTTCCATGAGTGACAAACTCCAGTGTACAGACTATATATTTTTGGATCGGTGTTTACCTTCTTCAATACAAGGGATATATTACCGACCGGTATATCGTGTTTGTAGAACTAAAGGACCCTAATTAACTCAATCAAGAAAACAATCAGACATTAACAAGAACTATAAATATTCCAGATTGTCGAATGTGTATAAGTGAAAAACACGAACTAAACTATAATTCAGTGGAGACTATATTATTCAAAAGTTTCCAGAACCTAGTGACCAGAAACCAATCATCAGTCAGAGAGACGCCGCTGGGTGAGCTATTTCCTGTTATGTGAATGGTGACGTGAAATGGCTGTACGATGATGACAAACTTTGATGCTGATCATAGACTATATTCTGTCACACATTCAAGATAGAGAACACCACGTATATTCACATCCATACCTCGCACACACAACTGACACTTTTCAGCAATAAATGTGTTATCAGTTTGTTCGAAGTCTGTGTTAGTGGGGGTATGTGATGAAGGAACGTAATAAGGGAGATTGTCTGTTGGAGAGAGAGAGAGAGAGAGAGAGAGAGAGAGAGAGAGAGAGAGAGAGAGAGAGAGAGAGAGAGAGAGAGAGAGAAATAGTGATCAAGAGACTTTAAATAACAAGGGTGGGTGTGTAGACAAAGGTCAACCAGCAGAGGAAAACTTAGAAAAGGATAATTAAGAGGTGTGCTTGTTGATTCCACCCCCCCCCCCCCCCCCCCCCAATGGACGACAAGCGACATGCAGCCAGTACCAGAAAATCAATAAATCTAAAAATAAATTTCAACATGAGGTGGATCCATCTAATTTTACTAAGGATATATGGATATATCGATCCGTCAAAATGCCAGGGATAAATCACATACTATACTAATAACCTTCTTCAATATTCAACTCTTTTCGTATGGATGCATTTGTTCATTTCTGTATCCAAGATATCCTTAGAACTCGTCTATAACATTTATATTCAAAGGCATTTATGCGCTGTTTAGTTTGTTTAGTAAGTGTCCAGGTCTCACTTCCATATGTTGCAATGGGAAAAACGCATGCTCTTAAAAATCTAACTTTAGTAGTTATGTCTGTCCCACTCCATAATTTATTCAGCTGTCTTATCTTTTGAAGGGCGATGCTGTTTTTTTTTTTCGAAAAAGGTATAGGGGCCGGTCATTCAGAAAGCAATGGCAAACTACTGAACGTAACACTTGCCTAGTACATCAACAGCAGCTGAAAATTCTGGTGTTGACTGATCGTCCCGTAAGGGATACGCAACAACAAAAAATATCTTTTGAAGAGAAATAGATATTTGTTTCTTCTTTTTTTTTATTTTTTTTATTTCCTTCATTGTGTCACCATTGTTGTTAATTAGTGACCCAAGATATTCGAAATTTTCCACCATTTTCAATTTTTCTTCATTAACATATATTTCTTTCTCCTTATAAGTTGTAACTGTGTGCATTATCTTTGATTTTTGCTATGGTAAGATATACGCTGTGATTTTCACTATTCTTTTGGGTTGAGGTTATTAGTTTTTCTATATCATTCTGCGATGTGGATAGTAATACTGTATCATCAGCATAATTAATCTCTGGTATTTCATGACCACCGATATTTAGGACGCCATATTGTTCCGTGTTTATACCATCTCTGGTATTTCTGTATCAAGCAGGGAAATTTGTTAATCTTATTGCCGAAGCAAAAACATGAATTTAGACATTTTAGGCGTATCTGAAACAAGATGGACAGATACAAGTTACATAAGGAGAGAAGATTACATATTCATAAACTCAGGAGGAGATCATCACGAGAGAGGAGTAGGAATTTTACTAAAACGAAATTTAGAGGAAATTATTAGTGAATTCTGGACTCATAAAGATAGGATAATACTGCTCAAAATGAAGCAAGACCATTCGACATAGTAATTCTTCAGACATATGCTCCAACAACTGATTACAGTGATGAACAACTAGAAGAATATTATGAAGACCTACAACAAACACTAAAAGTTATAAAATCATTAGAAGTATTAATTGTCATGGGAGAAATGACCGCCAAAGTTGGAAAAAATACATATAAGCAAATATTAGGGCAACATGGTATGGGAAACAGAAAAGACAGAGGAGACCGGCTGATACAGTTCTGTGAAGAAAACAATCTTATTGTTTGTAACACATGTTTCTAACATAACCCTAGGAAACTGTATACGTGGAAAAGCCCTGGAGATAGAACAAGAAACCAAATTGACTACATTATGAATAGGAATATATTTAAAAACATGTTAAAAATGCCAAAACATACCCTGGTGCTGATATCAACTCTGACCACAATCCTGTAGTCTTAAAATTACACATAAAACTAAAACACCCAAGAATAAGGACATCGAAGATACCTCAAAAAGATATATCGGCATTAAACCAACCAGACATAAGTCAACTATACCTGGTTGAAGTAAAAAATAGATATGATCGGCTAATCGTTGAAAGTATGGAACAATATAGACGTGAAAATCCTGAGGATAAATTTAATACAAAATGGGAATGTGTAAAAACCAGTATACAGATTGCAAATACCACCTTGCCAGTGAAGATAAATAAGAAAAATAACAATTATGGATAACCAATGAAATTTTGGGCAAAATGACACAAAGAAAGAAAGCAAAGAGCACTCCAGATTATATATTAGAGCAGGGGTGGCCAAACTACGGCCGGCTGGCCGCATGCGGCCCGCCAACTGATTATATTCGGCCCGTGAGGGCATTTAGGAATAAAAATTTTTACTTCGTTTTTAAGTTATTTTGTTGAATTTTACAGAATTTCACGTACCGTTATGATTGTTTTAACATTTTTGATAAAATTTCTTTCTAATTATCTATTTTTATAAACAGTCCTTGACCTTCGTAATGTAATGCTGTTTCTTCTTCTTTCGTTCGCCTTAAATATGTCTATAACTGCAATGTTGCTTCTTGTATGAATTTAACTGTCCTTTATAGTTCACTCAGCAGTCCATAGAGTTTATCTTCCACTGTCGTCTCTCTAGGCCAGAAAGTTTGCCTAGGCATGTTGTAATTTGGGCAGTCTTTGAGTATGTGCTCTGCTGCCTGCGACAATAATCCACATGTGCACATGGCTGATTCACCAATCTTGAATCTTGTATACATGTGGTTGCGTAATCTATTGTGTAATGTTCTGAGGCGCAGAAGAATGACTTGTTCTGGTATGTCCATAACGTGGTAGTCGTCTTGAGTAGGGTGTGGTGGCCTTCTGACTGATTTGATCATTCTTTTCTTTTGGTAATATGTAACGGGCGTGTGTCAAGTCTTAGTCACGTATGACTGAGCTACCATATAACAGTAGACGGTACTACCTGCTTTCTGTTAGCGACGAACGTTGGACGGCGCTTACCAAACCCAACACCCCACATTGTGCCATCGGCTTCGGGCGGAAGAGCGCAATTGGGAGGGTACAAGCCTTACCCAGGTGCGAGGAAATTCAACCTAAAGACAAAATGTCATGGCAGGGCAGACCAGGCCCTAAGCCTTGGTTGGCGGCTGGTCTAGGATCGAAGCTCCGACAGGCGGACAGTTAGAGCATTGCTTTGCTGATCCGGCAGCTTCTGCAGCTTGTCTTGTTCCAGATGTAGAGGTGTTACCTTTCCTCTGGAGTGAACTAGGCAGGCCGAGAGAGGGATCATGCTGCATGGGCAACATATGATCTCTATATTTTAGCCCAGGCTTTGTGCTATGGAGAGGCAATAACTCCATCCCTGGTCTTAACCGGTCTCGGAATCAAAGCGAGAGGCAATTGTTACGGGTTATAAGTCCCTGTCAATTAGCGTAGACATGGGGCGCCACGCGATTCCTCTGACGGTGGGAGACACCTACAGGTGTTACTGATCAGCTACCGCCCGCCTCAAGCTGGGCAACCCCCAGCCAATTGGGTGCTGATCCGCCACAGCCTGCCTGCTTCAATGGGTGCTTGGGGCTAGGACAAAATCTGAATCGCAGGCTGTAAAACCAATGCACCAAGGTACTAATAAAAAGAAAAATAGAAACCTCAAGCTACGGCTTGCAACCTGGAACGTGAAAACCATGTGTACAGGATTTTCCACTGACTTGACCAATATTGACGATGTGAGAAAAACGGCTGTGATTGATGCTGAACTCAATCGTCTTAACATTGATATTGCTGACCTGCAGGAGACTCGCCTCGCTGAGGAAGGCTCATTCAGGGAAAATAATTACACCTTTTTTTGGAAGGGTAGAGTGTAGGCAGAAAAAAGGCAACACGGTGTGGGCTTTGCAGTGAAGAATTCGCTACTGGGAATGATTGAAATTCCAGCAGGAGGAAATGAAAGACTATTATCCCTGCGCTTGGCAACCTCTTGTGGTTTTGCCACCATTATTACTGCATACGCACCGACCTTCGATTCCTCTGATGATGGAAGGATTCTTTCTACGAGGAGTTAGACTCCGTGATCAAGGCAGTTCCAAAATCTGACTACATTTATATGCTCGGTGACTTCAATGCTCGTGTGGGCAAGGACTCGAGTTCATGGCCAGTGTGCCTTGGAAAATACAACATCGGTGGCATGAATGAAAATGGGCAAAGGCTGCTGGAGCATTGCACCAGAAATGACCTATGTATTACAAACTCCTTTTTTAAAACAAAAGAGCTGCATAAGGTCACATGAAAACATCCACGATCCGGCCATTGGCACCAGCTGGACTTCATCATCACACGGAGACAACATCTGAACCATATATCATTGACTCGAAGTTACCACAGTGCTGACTGTGATACGGATCATTCTTTGGTTGTTGCAAGGGTTAGACTGAGACCAAAGAGAATCTACACAGCTAAACACAAATCTAGCCCCAGGATTAATATTATTAACACTCACGATCCTGAAAAGTGCTTTCAGTTTCAACAGCAACTTGAAGACGCTTTCACTGATACACCAGAAAATTGTACAGTAAATGAAAAGTGGGGTCAACTTAAGGAAACTCTTATAAAACTGCCTGTAGGGGTTTACGGCACTGTGGATCATAAGAGGCAGGACTGGTTTGCGGCAAACAGCCAGACTCTGCAGCCCTTGATTGATAAGAAGAAGATAGCTCTCTTAAGAAACAAGGAAAGACCAACGCGTAACACTCTGAGTGAGCTAAAGCAAGCTAGGAAGGATGTGCAAAAGGCTGCCAGGCAGTGTGCAAATGATTATTGGATCAAGTTATGTGAGTCCATTCAAATCGCAAGTGATAAGGGAAACATCAGAAGCATGTATGAAGGAATAAAGAAAGCCTGTGGTCCAACGATCAAAAGAAGTGCACCATTGAAAACCTTGACCGAAGAAATCATAACTGAAAAGAAAAAGCAGATGGACAGATGGGTAGAGCACTATTTGGAGCTTTACTCAAGTGAGACCAAACTAGCGGATGATGCCCTCAACGCCATAGAGGCTCTACCAACTCTTGACCACCTGGACACACTTCCCACCATAACAGAAGTTAGGTGTGCTATAAATGAATTTGCATCTGGCAAGGCTCCAGGTAAAGATGGGATTCCAATAGAGGTTATCAGGAGTGGGCAAGACACACTCACTCTACAGATACACCACCTAATACAGCTATGCTGGCGAGAAGGACAAGTCCCACAGGATTTCAAAGATTCAAGCATCATAACACTGTACAAGAACAAGGGCGATCGGAGCGACTGCAATAAATATAGGGGTATCTCACTTCTGTGTATTGATCGAAAAGTATCTTCAAGTCCTAGGAGATCAAGTCTACAACGAATCACAGTGTGGCTTTCGACAGAACCGGTCTACCATTGATATGATATTCTCATTGCGACAAATGCAAGAAAAATGCCGTGAACAGAATCAACCACTGTTTATTCCCTTCATCGACCTCGCATTTGATTTGATTAGTCGCGAGGGTCTGTTCAAAGCACTAAAGAAGATTGGCTGCCCACCAACTCTTCTGTCCATTGTGGAATCGTTCCACACAGGCATGAAGGTTATAATCAAGTTTGATGGTGCAACTTTTGAAGAGTTTGAAATCAAGAGTGGAGTTAAGCAAGGTTGTGTACTAGCCCCCACCCTCTTTGGAATATACTTTTCATTTCTACTGAAACATGCCTTTCGTGATCAGGATGGTGGTATATACATTCACTCACGCTCAGATGGCGGTCTCTACAATGCTCAGAGATTGAAGGCCAAGACCAAAATTAGCAGGGTACTGATTAGAGAGTTGCTTTTTGCAGAAGATGCTGCAGTTACGACCCACTCTGAGGAAGAATTGCAATGTCTACTATCTGCATTCTCCAATGCTTGTTCTGAATTTGGTTTAACAATTAGCAAAAAGAAGACACAGATTATGTCACAAGGTGCACATGGGGTACCAGCAATCTTTACTGACGACGCCGAACTAGAGATGGTAGACCATTTTACATATCTAGGATCAGTTGTAAATGGCATATTATTCCTAGATCAGGAAATCAACATCCGGATTGGTAAGGCAGCAACAACAATGAACAGGTTAAGAAAAAGAGTCTGGGAGAACAGGAAGCTTACTGCCAAAACAAAAGTTATTGTCTATCAAGCCTGTGTCCTTAGTACTCTTCTTTATGGCAGTGAAATCTGGACAACTTACTCACACCAAGAGAAACGTTTAAACATCTTTCTTATGCGGGTCTACGAAGAATTCTTTGTATTAAGTGGCAAGACAAAATCATAAATACTGAAGTATTGGAAAGATCAAGTTGTGTGACGGTTTATTCCATGCTCAGTCTTCGTAGACTTAGATGGATAGGACATCTTAGGAGGATGGATGATGGTAGAATACCAAATGACATCTTTTTTGGTGAATTACAGATGGGTAAGAGATCTCATGATCGGCCTCTACTACGATACAAAGATGTGTGTAAGCGGGACATGATTGATACAGGCAATGATAATGCACATTGGGAGCAAGTCACCGCTGAACGTGTTGCATGGAGGGCAAACATCAGAAATGGAATAAAGACAAAGGAGAAAATTTATTGCAGATAAGTCACACACCGAGCGTGTGAGACGTAAGATGGTGCATGATGGTGGGAATGACCACGTGTTCACATGCACCCACTGTGAACGGACATTTACAGCGCAAATTGGCCTTATCAGTCACATTCGCTACCGCCATAGGTAAAAGTTATTATGCCTTTTTAAAGAACAAACTATCATCTGTCAAGACGGCAAGGTGCCAATGAATGTAACGGGCACATCAGGCTGTTCTTCTTTTGCTCCTTCCTTAGCCAATCGGGCAGGTCTGTCGTTTCCGAGTACTCCACAGTGGGATGGTATCCACTGTATGGTGACCTTATGCTGGCTGCTAAGTTCAGAAAGTAGTGTCCTTAGTACTGGCAATCTCCAAGACATCATTTCGTTTTCGTTGAGGTGCGTTTCTTGCAAGCAAACTACGCTTACCTTTTTTTGGTCCAAGATATCTTCTAGTTCTATTGTTTTGTTGCTGAATCCCTCCGCATTCCAGTGCATTAGTTTTAGTCTTTGTTTGGTATGGCCAGACGCTCTATTCTCAGGACCCCTGGCTCCACAGGACATCTGAGAAAGGACCTCCAGTAACAGTGGTTGGACCCTTTCGAGGCATATGGCCAGGTACTGCACCTGCCTGGGGGTCCAAAGCAGAGCGAGCACCGTAACATTTAGCAGTAGTCGACATATTTCATTACGCGTGATTGGTGGCATCCTGATTTCTATCAGAGCCAAAGCTTCAAGTTCAGTGACAGCATATTTCTTTTGAGTTTCTGGTAGTTTCCTGCTAAAGTACAGAACATGGTGTAATTTACCATCGTGAATTTGCAAAAGAATTGCAGAAATTGCATATAAGCTCGCGTCAGTCTGAATAATGAAGTCTTGTGAGATGTCAGGTAGTTTCAGAATTGGACAATTACTGAAAAGATTCTTAATTAATCTGTTGCAGAAGTTCATTATGTTTTTCAGTCCACCTAATTTTAGCGAGTTGACCTTTTTTCAAAAGTTCTGAAAAAGTTGCTGTCATGTCAGCGAAATTAGGAATGATATTTTGGTCGTAATGAGTCCTAACGACATCACTGCACTCAGGACATTCCCAATCGAGCTCCGTAAACTTGTTCAACAGCCAGCGATGAGTCATACTGCTAATGGTTCAAACTGCCATCTGATTGAAAGGTCTGGTCTTCTCTCTCGTTTTGAGATAATGCCAGAGTCCCTGCCGATCCCCCCCCCCCCATATCATTCTTCCTACATACGGGTTCTCAATCTGTTCCCCTGCCTTTTCTACCTGGTCCCACAGGCACCCGACCATATCTCACTAGTCTATAGGTAATCTACTACTAAGAGGTGTATTCCTTGCCAGCCTATCAGCCTATTCATTCCCCCACACTCCTATGATACCAGGGAAGAAAATCCATACAATTCTCACAAAGTATGTCCTATCATTACTTTACTTACTATTGTCTCAATGTATGTCATATACATACTTACTATTGCCTCAATGTGTTTCCTATCCGTACTTACTATTGCCTCTATGTATGTCCTATCCGTATTTACTATTGCCTCATTGTACAGTGGAACTTCGCTTAACGAGCACCTCTCATAACGAGTAATTCGCCAAACGAGCAAAATAAATTGTAAAAAATGATTCGCTGAACGAGTGACGAGGGAAGGGGAAGTTCCGGATTGTGCGCCTCAAGATGATCGAAAACGCGTGGGAAGGGGTTACCAAGAGAACCATCACTTCTGTTTGGAAGAAGCTTTGGCTGGAGAGCGTTGTCGAATGTGACTTTGAGGGGTTTGAGACAGTACCAATGGAGCCTGTAGTCAACGAGATTGTGTCTTTGGCCAAGATCATGGGACTGGAGGTAAATAACAAAGATATCGATGTGCTTGTGGAAAAGCATAGCCTAGAGCTGGCCACCGAAGAGCTTATAGAATTACATAGTGTTTCACAGCAAAATGTTGTGGAGGAGAGTTTGTCCGAGGAGGAGGAGAA
The DNA here is from genome assembly GCA_014155875.1 of Cepaea nemoralis. Classification (NCBI taxonomy): domain Eukaryota; kingdom Metazoa; phylum Mollusca; class Gastropoda; order Stylommatophora; family Helicidae; genus Cepaea; species Cepaea nemoralis. The sequence goes on from JACEFZ010013227.1 coordinate 129,403, forward strand.
GGTAACAGCAAACTAACAATCTTCTGGCGCAATAAGAGAAATGCTGAAAGCATGGGAAACTGTTGCATCGTACATTGAGAACCATCACCCTAGTAAGGCAGTGGCTATGAGAGCTACTAATTTATTTAATGATAATGCTGTGTCGCATTTCCACCAAATTCTAAAGCGTCGGCAAAAACAAATTTCTCTAGACAGCTTTCTAGTAAAACAGAATTAGGTATGTATTATAAATTGTAAATTAATTATTACATTTTTTTTCTACAAATCGAATTCTCATTCCGGGTTCGTTTATTCCGCGATAGAAGAGGAACATGAATCACGCTCCTTAAGAATGTATATATAATTTTCTTTGAATAAACGTTATACAAAATATATTGAGTATTTTTTTCGACATGGAACGTATTATCATATTTTACATTAATTTGTATGGGAAAGACTGTTTCGCTTAACGAGTGTTTCGAGTTAGGAGTAAGATTCTGGAACGAATTATGCTCGTTAAGCGAGGTTCCACTGTACGTCCTATCCATACCTAGTATTGTCTCTATGTATGTCCTATCCGTACTTACTATTGTCTCTATGTATGTCCTATCCGTACTTACTATTGTCTCTATGTATGTCCTATCCGTACTTACTATTGTCTCTATGTATGTTCTATCCGTACTTACTATTGTCTCTATGTATGTCCTATCCGTACTTACTATTGTCTCTATGTATGTCCTATTCATACTTACTATTGTCTCTGTGTATGTCCTATGCCAGACTCTCCTTTTTCAAACAATCCACTAGCCTTCGCAATGAAACCCCAACTACTTCGTCTGTTTCTCACCACTGACCCATCGGCATAGATCACTATGTCACTCTGATGTGTGCTGCCCTGGATCAGCTGTTGCGCCTCAAACTTTGTGCGGTCTGCTGCCCATGATTTGCACTCACGACAAAGTGTTACTATAAGTATTACCTTGTTTCAGTCCGACATGCCTGTCGGTACTTATACCCACTCTTCTCCACGATTGATGTTCTCTATTCCACACGCCTGGCTAGTAGATATTTCTGCCTGTGCCATCCAGGACCTGTCTCGACTCAGTCTATGACCCTTGACCATATCTATGGCTTCATGTAGGGGGTGATCCCTGTCTGCAGCAGCTTTCAGGTACCATTTGGCTTGAAGGACCTTGTACCTGTCAGCAATTGTTGGTAGTGCCAGGATATGCCTCATGCTTACAATTGGTGTGTCCTTTCAAGCTTACTCTTTGATACTGTCAGCAGTCTCAAACCATAGTTAATGGCTGAAATAATTAATTGCTGAAAGAGCATGTAAAGCATCTTCTGCTCCACCCCGGTTGCTGCCATTCCTTTCCAGCTTTCACCACCAAAGCCTCCAAATGATCCTTAAAGGACAAGCATCTATCAAAGGTGATTCCCAAGTACTTCAGTTTACTCTCTCTCTCTCTCTCTCTCTCTCTCTCTCTCTCTCTCTCTCTCCTGAGAGGATGTTCATTCGATGTGATACACGGGACATCTGCCTTCACAATTCGGTTAACCAGGGAATACCACACAACGGATGCTTTGTTGGGATTGATTGCGGCCCCTGAGTTCATGCGTCAATCCACCACCCTGTTTACTGCCGACTGTAAGTCTACAGCCATTCTTTCCCTTTCTCTTCCATATAATATGTGCACACGCTATTTTGCAGCTATGTCTAATATTTGAATGTTAGTTTGCATATATATTTTTTATGTAAATGTTAGTTTGCACATGTTTACTATTTAAATGTTAGTTTGCAGCTATTCATAATATGTCAATGTAGTTTACAGGCTATATGTAATATGTCAATGTTAGTTTGCAATCATACGCAATATGCTAATGTTGATTTGCAAGTATATGTTATTTTGCACTTATATGATACTAGCTGACCCGGCCCGGCTTCGCCCAGTCCTTGGTGGGGAGCATCTCATTTAATTCATATAAGTAGTCATATAAGTTCCCGTTCCCGTTACCGACTATCTGTCTGTCTGTCTGTCTGTCTCTCTGTCTGTCTGTCTGTCTGTCTATCTGTCTGACCCGGCCCGGCATCGCCCAGCTCCTGGTGTGGAGCATCTCATTTAATTCATATAAGTAGTCATATAAGCTCACGTTCCCGTTCCCGACTATCTATCTGTCTGTCTGTCTGTCTATCTGTCTGATCCGGCCCGACTTCGCCCAGTCCCTGATGGGAAGCGTCTCATTTAATTCATATGAGTAGTCATATAAGTTCCCGTTCCCGACTGTCTGTCTGTCTATCTGTCTGTCTGTCTGTCTGTCTGTCTGTCTAATCATTTATTGGTTGCAGTTAGAACAACCTTAGATAAACGAAGACCAACTTACAAAAAGCATTAGAAAGAGCACTTGAAAGATCTTTACATCTTCCCCAACAATTAACTTGGGTAAATGGAGCAGCGGCAGCAGCAGCAGAAGAAGAAGAAAAAGGAGGAGTAGGAGCTGGGAGGAGGAAGAGGGAGGAGGAGGAGGAGGAGGAGGAGGAGAAAGAGAGAAGAGGAGGATGGAGGAGGGAGAGGGAGGAGGGGGAGGAGAAGAGGAAGAGGGTAGGAGGTGGAGGAGGGGAGAGGAGGAGGAGGAGGAATATAACGCATATGCCTGTAGATTTAATAATGGTTGAAGTTGTTCCATGTCTTCTTAGAGTTGGCGACAGTGTAAAGAAATATAAAATCTTCAAACTTGATAGAGATAAGGTAACTATTATTTATTCATTCTTTAAGCAAAAAAAGATGAGTTACAATGTTATGCATTATGCATTATTTTTATGAAAACTTTGAAAATGCCTTACAGATTGTATCATTATTTATTATAACTCATATGCCGGTACATAACTATGAACAAAGAGTTTATAAATCTTTGAAAACGATGCCACAATATGACTATAAGTTATACAGAAAAGTTATGCCCCTTGAAATAACTTTTACAGAGTTAAGTCCCCTGAGATATATGAAATTATAATGAAAAATGAAAATGAAATAATATTGGGTAAGCAGCCGATTTCACACTAAAAAATATGACAGTGGGCTGCGCTGGAATGAAAGGAAGACGTGTAGAAAATTTCATCTCAATCGGATGGGCCGTTCGCGAGCGCATAAAGGACATAGGGACATACAGACAGACAGACGGAGATGCCTTTTATATATAAGATACTAGCTGACCCGGCCCGGCTTCGCCCAGTCCCTGGTGGGGAGCATCTCATTTAATTCATATAAGTAGTCATATAAGTTCTCGTTCCCGTTACCGACTGTCTGTCTGTCTGTCTGTCTGTCTGTCTGTCTGTCTGTCTGTCTGTCTGACCCGGCCCGGCATTGCCCAGCTCCTGGTGTGGAGCATCTCATTTAATTCATATAAGTAGTCATATAAGTTCCCGTTCCCGTTACCGACTATCTGTCTGTCTGTCTGTCTGTCTGTCTGTCTGTCTGTCTGTCTGTCTGTCTATCTGTCTGCCTGACCCTGTCCGGCTTCGCCCAGTCCCTGGTGGGGAGCATCTCATTTAATTCACATAAGTAGTCATATAAGTTCTCATTAAATTCATACAACAAAAAAAGTAACTTAAAAGAATGTCCTTCCACACACCATCCATTATTTTTAATGAAAACGCTTGCTAATCACCTGCATGACTACAGTAACTTCTTAAGCAAATAAAGATGAGTTACAATGTTATGCATTGTGCATTATTTTTATGAAAACTTTAGAAAATGCCTTACAGTTTGTATCATTATTTATTATAACTCATATGCCGGTACATAACTATGGACACAGAGTTTATAAATCTTTGAAAACGATGCCACAATATGACTATAAGTTATACAGAAAAGTTATGCCCCTTGAAATAACTTTTACGGAGTTAGGTCCCCTGAAATATATGAAATTATGAATGAAAAATGAAAAATGAAATAATACTGAGTAAGCAGGCGATTTCACACTAAAAAACTATGACAGTTGACAGCTCTGGACTGAAAGGAAGGCGTGTAGAAAATTTCATCTCAATCGGATGGGCCGTTCGCGAGCGCACAAAGGACATACATAGATACATAGATACAGACAGACATACGATCCTTATTTATATATAAGACTAGCTGACCCGGCCCGGCTTCGCCCAGTCCCTGGTGGGGAGCATCTCATTTAATTCATATAAGTAGTCATATAAGTTCTCGTTCCCGTTACCGACTGTCTGTCTGTCTGTCTGTCTGTCTGTCTGTCTGTCTGTCTGACCCGGCCCGGCATTGCCCAGCTCCTGGTGTGGAGCATCTCATTTAATTCATATAAGTAGTCATATAAGTTCCCGTTCCCGTTACCGACTATCTGTCTGTCTGTCTGTCTGTCTGTCTGTCTGTCTGTCTGTCTGTCTGTCTATCTGTCTGCCTGACCCTGTCCGGCTTCGCCCAGTCCCTGGTGGGGAGCATCTCATTTAATTCATATAAGTAGTCATATAAGTTCTCATTAAATTCATACAACAAAAAAAGTAACTTAAAAGAATGTCCTTCCAGACACCATCCATTAGTTTTAATGAAAACGCTTGCTAATCACCTGCATGACTACAGTAACTTCTTAAGCAAATAAAGATGAGTTACAATGTTATGCATTGTGCATTATTTTTATGAAAATTTTGAAAATGCCTTACAGTTTGTATCATTATTTATTATAACTCATATGCCGGTACATAACTATGGACACAGAGTTTATAAATCTTTGAAAACGATGCCACAATATGACTATAAGTTATACAGAAAAGTTATGCCCCTTGAAATAACTTTTACGGAGTTAGGTCCCCTGAAATATATGAAATTATGATGAAAAATGAAAAATGAAATAATACTGAGTAAGCAGGCGATTTCACACTAAAAAACTATGACAGTTGACAGCTCTGGACTGAAAGGAAGGCGTGTAGAAAATTTCATCTCAATCGGATGGGCCGTTCGCGAGCGCACAAAGGACATACATAGATACATAGATACAGACAGACAGACATACGATCCTTATTTATATATAAGATGTACATTTTAATTTGCATATATCTATTATGCGTATGTGAGCTTGCATATGTGTAATATGTAAATGTCAGTTTGCACATATGCAATATGTAATGTTAGATTGCAGCTATATGTAATTACTGAATGGCACCTTGCCGCCTTGACAGACGATAGTTTGTAAAATAGAGTTATATCCATTCATAGCACAAAGCCTGGGCAGAATATATAGACTATGAGTTGCTCATGCCGCATGATCCCTCTCTTGGCCTGCCTAGTTCACTCTAGAGATAAGGAACACCCCTACATCTAGAACAAAGCAAGCTGCAGATACTGGCGGATCAGCAATGCAATGCTCTAACTGTCCACTTGTCTGAGCTTCCAACCTAGACCAGTTGCCGACCAAGGCTTAGGGTCTACTCTGCCCTGTCATGACATTTAGTCTTTATTTCGCATGTCCTCGCACTAAGGTAAGGCTTGAATCATCCCAATTGCGCCCCTCTGCCCGAAGCAGTTGGCACAATGTGGGTTGTCGGCAGGCTTGTCCATGGGACACATTTTATAGTCCCATCCCATCCCATGATAATTTATGCCTGTCCCATCCCATACCTTCCCATGGGACTCCCATGATAATATTAATATGGAATACAGTTCAAATAAAATTATGAAATTTATGAAAGTTTAGTGTTAGTGTCTACCAAAAAGGACTACATGTACAAAGAGACATGTAAAAAACGGAATGTATTAATTTTAATATTCAGGAGTATTTTATTAAAACAAAATTTAATCATCTAAATATGACAATTTAGTGTCATTCTGATACTCTCATTCAGCTTCTGAGTCACTCTGCTCATTCAGCACATTATCAATTTCCTGCTGATCGACTGTTTCTAACAATTCAGGTAATCCAGGTAATCCCTGAAACATTTCCACAATTTTCATCTTATATGCAAATCTGATATACACAGAGTTTATAACGAGAGCTGGTAACATCCGTTTTCGTAACTTACACAACAACAATCCAGCTGCACTAAGTAAGCGCTCTACTGCCGCCGCTGCTGCTGCTGCTGCTGCTGAGGACACTGGTATGGCCAAAACAATTTTCGCACTTGCTTTTAGCAGTGGAAACCTATGCTCATTTTTCCAATAATTTAATGGTTGTGAAGTTGGTTGCTGTAATTTTTGAAACATAGGGACTTCATCCTCAAGGCATTTGTTGCTGGGGTCATCAAACTTAAGTGTCTTGTTTGGTGGAGGATAAAACAATAAGTCAAAATCACTTTTCGGCTTTATTTTCTACAATTCCTGCTACTTCACATACAGCAGATGATTCAGAAGAAAGATTTAAATCCTTGATGAATGAAATAACAGTTGAAACAATAGACTTAGGAAAAGCGATCCAATCATTGGCCCATTTATTGGTGTCCACATTCCCTTTCTTCTTAGTAACAACTGACTTGACCATGTCTTCTATTTTGGCTTTAATGTCAACTCCAGTAAGGAATGCCGCAGTTGCTGCCAGAGAACTGCCGCAATATGGCCAAAGTTTTTCTCCAATAATTTTCTGAAAGTTCTGACAATATTTCTTCATCATGCTGCTGGAAGTTTCTTCGTCAATATCAACAATAACTTTGTACAACTGATAGTCTAGGATGAAGTATAACCACAAAATTAAATGAGATGTAGCACCATCAATTTCTAGTTTGTCAAAAGAAGTTTTAAATTTTTCATGTATGTACAGCATTCCTTTAATCTGAGCAATATTCGGAATGCGGTTTAAGAATTCTTCATCATCTTCATTAAAATAATGCAAGTAATTGTTTTTAATGGGCATTGAAACGTTGGTAATATGATCGTCATTCACGTTTTACAGATTTTGTTGGTATGGAAAATGGCAGCTGTGATGCCTTTGCCTGGCGTGTATTGTAATATGTTTCAATAAATGAAAGTGGATCCATGAACTGATCCAGTTCAGAAATCACGCCTCTGCTGAAGCTATCAGTAATGCATGTTGATAACCTGTGCTCAGTTCAACCAGATCGGTGCATTTCTGTATCGGTATCAAACCGTCCATCAAATGCTGCCGTCATGCTTGCTGCATTATCACTACACACAAACAATGGACTGGAGAATGTGGTAGATTCAGCAAGAAATTCACGTGCAACAAAATTGTGCGTAAATTGTGCAGTATGGGATTTATTACTATCAATGTTTATAAGAGACAGAGGAAAAGTAATCCATTCCCAATTTTGATCTAGCCCACATGTAATAATTCCCCCATATGGCAAAAGATATGTTTGTCTTGCAGACCGAAAATCAACTATCTCCTAAATTGCATATTCTGGATCTTGTGCCACATTTTGAAACAATTTTTGAAACTGCAGTTTGGCCACTTTCCTTGCGCCAAAATAGAACGAGTCACTGTTTGCCGTGATATAGTCTAATTACATACCTTGTTTGGAGAGTGAGTAGATCTTGCAGCAAAGTTAGCAGCATCACACATAATGTCACATCCAGCCGATAGGGATACTGTTGGATGTGATGTAATTAGTTCAACAACATTTTTTTGCCACGCATTTTACAATGTTGGTGGAGGTTTTGTTGCTATGCTGTATTGCAACTCCATATCCACTTTGATTAACCCATTTTTCATCAATCAACTTATACCACCTGTACAGCGTTTTGCACTTTGCACAGCAACAAATGGTGATAACATACTTTCAGATATTTTAACTGTTTTAACATCAGCTGTTGAAGACTTTACAAGTTCTTTTGGAACATCAATCAAGTGTCATTCTTCCCCACTCAACTTCTTAGCAACAACAGTTTTAGTAAGATCCTGGAACTCATATTTTTAGTTGGCCATTTTGGGGTACCGTAGGCTTATACAGCCTACACTCAGTAACACCGTCACTTCGAGTGACTGCCTTCACAAATTATTTGAAATTAGGACTACTATATATTTATAATGATCTGGAAGATGTCATAGAAGAAACCCCCAAACCGGACATCCTGATTGTGCTGGGAGACTTCAACGCAAAGATAGGTAGAGAGCAAACTCATACAAAAGTGGCCGGTATGGAAAGCCTACATACAACTTCAAATGATAATGGATGGAGAGTCATCAACCTAGCAGAAGCCAAAGGACTGCAGATCAGCAGTACCAGACTGCAAAGAATGGATATACATAAACAAACTTGGAAATCATGTGACAAGAGAACCTATAATCAAATAGATCACATTTTAATTAACAACAAAAATGCATCAAACATACAACAAGTTAGAAGCTATAGAGGTGCTGAGTGCCACAGCGACCACTTCCTCGTTGGGGCAAAATTTAAAATAAAACTTAAGAGAGCTTTTTATGCTAAACTACAAAGGTTACACCCAACATATAACAGAGAAAAACTACAAGAAATTACAGTCAAAGAGAAATTTGCAGATGAAATAAAATGTAAACTTGAAAGTCTACAAAACTCTTTGGGGGAAAGCGTTGGCCAAACTTGGTTGAACATCAAGAATACAATTCAAACTACCGCAGAAGAATGTCTTGGTGTGTTAACCACGCATAGAAAGAACAGATGGTTCAATCAAAAATGTGAAGAAGCAGTCATTAGGAAAAAGAATGCCAGACAGTTATGGCTAAATGACATCAACAACATCCAAAATGAAGAGCAATATAGAACTGAATGTAAAGAGGCTACAAAAATAGTTAGGCAGCAGAAGCGAGAATATATGAGCAATATAATCAAAGATATGGAAACCAATCACCAGAAAAACGAATCCAGAAAGTCTTTTTAAAGAACTGAAGTCAATGAAACGAGGGCACCAACACAACACATATGGTTTAAAAGACAAAAATGGGAATATGATAAATACCAATGAGGAAATGTGTAACACATGGAAAGAATACTTTGTTGAATTACTAAATTGTGAAGCTCCAAGTAACACTTTCCCACAGGAAGAGGTTCTAACATGTGAACCACAAATTGAAGAACCTACTTTTGAAGAAATCCTATATGTAATAACACGACTTAAAAACAATAAGGCAACTGGGACTGATGGAATTGCTGCTGAATTTATAAAGGCAGGTGGCCATGCATTACATCTAAAGCTATACGAACTAATAATAAAAATCTGGAGGACAGAAGAACTACCCCATGACTGGAAAGAGTCATTATTGATACCTATCTTTAAGAAAGGAGACAAGTTCCAATGTGAAAATTATAGAGGGATATCACTACTGTCCACAAGCTATAAGATACTATCCGCGGTATTACTAAATAGACTAAAACCATATTCAGAAGACATATTAGGTGACTACCAGGCGGGTTTTAGACAAAACTGATCAACAATAGATCAGATATTTATCTTACGACAAATAACCGAGAAACATTGGGAATATAAAAGAGATCTCCATAACATTTTTGTAGATTTTAAAAAGGCTTATGATAGTGTCCATAGGAATAGTCTATGGAATGCTATGCAGGAATTTGGAATACCAAGGAAGTTAATCAACATGACCAGACTATGCATGGAAGATACTTATAATATAGTAACATATAAAGGCAGGAAATCAGACCCTTTCCAAATAACATCTGGCTTGAAACAGGGTGATGCACTATCGCCGCTCCTTTTCAATCTGGCTCTAGAGAAAGTTGTAAGGAAGGTAAAGGAAGAATGTGCTATTGGAGGAACATCCAGACTGCTTGGTTATGAAGATGATATAGATATTATAGGGGAAAATGAACAAAAGACATCAGAAATATTGACTCACTTAAAGGAAAAAGCTCAACAAATGGGGCTGGTTATCAACCAAGATAAGACAGAATATATGGTAATTTCAAGAGAAGGAACAGCTAAAAACTCTGGCCACATACAAATAGATAATATGACCTATTAAAAGAACGGAAACATACAAATACCTGGGTACAATCTTCAACTGCTCCAACATAATAAGGGAAGAAATACAAGCTAGAATCAATCTCTGGAAATAAGATATACTATGCACTACAACATCTGCTAATATCAAATGCGCTATCTCGTAACACCAAGATCACAATATACAAAACACTGATCAGACCAGTTGTGCTGTATGGCTCTGAAACCTGGAGTACAACTAAAGGAGACGAAGCCTTGTTACAAACCTTTGAGAACAAAGTCTTAAGACGCATCCTTGGACCCATTAGGGATACACAAAGTGGAGAGTGGAAAAGAAGAAGTAACAAAGACATTTATGATCTGTTTAAGTCCCCGCTAATCACTGGTATCATGAAGGCTAATAGACTACAATGGCTGGGGCATATAGAAAGAATGGAAGATAATAGGGAAACAAAACTCGCTTACACTCAGGAAATAAATGACAGTAGACCCCGATGTAGACCAAGAAGGCAGTGGAGAGATAATACATGTACAGACCTACAAGCACTTGGAATTAACGACTGGCAAGAGAAGGTCCACCAGAGAGATGAATGGAGACGGATTGTATTTGCAGCAAAGAACCTCAATGGCTCGGAACGCTGAAGAAGAAGAAGAAGGGTAGCTGTGACGTAGATCAAGTTGCTATGACATAGCTACTTTCACATGTGTCCCTTGGGAAATACAAATGTGTGCTGTTCCATCCCATCTCATCCCATGGGATTCCCATGGGAATCTCATTCCCATGGTCAAACACCTGGTTGTCGGGTTTGGTGAGCGTCGCCAACATTCGGCGCCAACAGAAAGCAGGTAGCACCGTCTGCTGTCATACGGCAGCTCGGTCATATGTAATTTGCAAATGTAATATTTTATGTAATATGCAAATGTTAATTTGCACATATATGTATTTCTGTGCACATATATGCAATATGTAAGTGTTAATTTGCACATATGTAATATGTACATACACTGTGTATGTATTGTGTATATATCTATTTGCACATATGTAATATGTTAATTTTATTTTGCACTTTTATATAGTATGTGAATGTTAACTTGCACATCTATGTAATAAATACATGTTAGTTTGCACATAAATGCAATATGTAAATGTTAATTTGCAGCTGTAGGTAATATGGACTCTTCCTAGAGTGCGGCGTCGTGAACGGGTCATGAAGATGGAGCATGGCAACGAAGACGAACGGGTGTGACAGAGGCAATGACTGGGGAAGAAGCTGGCACCCCACGACCACAGGTGCTAGTATGATATGAGGGCACATAGCACCAGTTACACAGGCACTCCTCCCTGAAAAAAAAGGGGGGGGGGGGTGTCACGAGATCGCCATGAGTTAACCAGATAATGAAAATACAGAAGTTTGATTAACGGGATATTTTCTAGGTCACAGCGATTTTAACTAACAGAGTAAATACAGCTGCACGAGTTACATCGGGTCAGCAAATAGTAAACATTGGGAAGTGAGTGCGCTGAATCAGACACCGCGTTGACAGTTCAATAACAGATAGAATCACATAGAATTGCCCATCTCAGTACATGGAACAGCCCTGTCTGTCATTTATAGTTCCGGACATCAGGCGAAATGGCGGCTGGGATTGTCACCACTGAACAGAAGATTGACAGTTTATCAACAGGTCGGAAGTGCCCGACTAGGGAGAAAACGGTGAGACTGTCATTTGGTATTTCCCGACATCAAACGGAATGGAGGATTTGACTGTCACCACATGACATAAAGTTGAGGGCTTGTTATGGGATACAGTGGAACACCTGCCGGACATCAACAACGTCACGTGCACAATGTAAGGGTGTTTGGAAAACCATGATTGGCAGCTTGGTATCGAAACTCTTTGTTGGAACTCGACAGTAACTCTCTAGATTGTTTTGGATGTCTAAACCAGTGATGACAAACCTAACCTTGATGGAGCCAGAGGGGGGATGGATCCCTGACAGGGGATGATCTGCCAATGTGCCATCTGTGTGGGGGCATAAAGGATAACGTCACATGGCCAACTTTGGTAGTTTGCCATATAAACCCGAGTTGGGGCCAACTAGGGGGACTTGGAAATGTGGCTCTAGTCGGAGTGCAATGGCACTGCAGTGCTTAGGGGAAATAATATCTACCGTGTGTTAATTAGTGACTTAATTTTACACGTGCCTATAATGGCAGATGTAGATATGATTGATAGGACTGCAGTAGTGCCATTTAAGGTATAACCTATTATAATATTAGTTCTAATTAATATAGACTGTAGCCTTGTTAAAACTATAGTGTGATGATTAGCACTGTTAGTGGAAAACTAGTTAGAGTAGAATAGTGATATTGGCTCTGCTAAGGTGAATAGAATACTGAGGTTGCACTCTGTATTGGTCTTTTCTTGTCATAGCCTGATTCGGCCCTAGGTGGGTAGCTAATCTGCTCTATGACATAGTTCAGTTAGCTAAAGATCATTAAGCAAGGCAATAGGCTTACACTCAGCCGATAGGATCAGTGACTAGTACTATCACCAGATGTGTTGTTTCTATCCTAGGTTCCCTACCAGATCCGAGGAAACTCAACAAGTTTTTAGGAAAGGTTCAAATCCCATTCGGAAGAACACCAGTGGAACAGTCAATAAAGTTGCGTACAGAACGTAACTAAAGCTAGAAGGAAGATGATTCACCAAAGAGGGGTGATGATTACTGATGCACCACACAGCATCAGACAGTAGTAACTAACTGAGAACATTAATGATAATAGTTACCTAGTGTGATATAATCTCGTGTAATAGAACACAAGACATGATACGTGAGGCTAGATAGACACGAGTGAGGATCAATTACATTAACAATTAACATTAATAACTGTGTACACACTACAAAGGACTTGTGCATTTGTTTAGGAACGATAGGAACGGACATTGTGTAGGGTGCAACCGGTCCATGATTATCTGTTTATACCACCGGTGTCTATTTCGGATGATCAGGAAATGGGATTACCAGAGGTCTACAGAGACAAATCAGTATCCAGCAGGATGGTTTCGGCACTGGGTGAGATGTACATGTTCTGACGTAACGTGCTGTGGTCTATCCTTGCTGGGATCAGCTGACTGGGTTGTTGTCTGAGAGTCCGATTCTACACACTTTATAGAACACGTCACACATTTTCTTCACATACACGTCTCATATACGTTACACTTTTCTTTTAATAAATTAATCTTTATTTATTTTTAGAAGCAAGAGTTGTTGAGTATGTTGCGTTGGGGAAGTATGAGAGGGGGCATAGTACGACAGTGAGAGAGTGACAGGAAAAGGTGTCCACGGGCTGATGGGGTGTGTTGGACGGAAGCTGGTGGATTCTCCAGAATATTAAAAAGGAGGAAAATATTATAATGTGGGTGTCGGCTCTCTTCACTCCAGGGACGACACTGTAAAGGAGGACACGACAGGGGGGTTGAGAGTGGACACAAGCACGGAACAACAAGGACAATGCAACGACCGAACGTCTTGTACGTCTTGGTTAAAGAAAACAAGGATGGTCCTGCCCCTAGGGAGAATGTCAAGAAGGGCAGAAACATTCACGGAAGGGTGATCACATCTGACGATCAGAAGCCTCCTGCTGTGTTTGCTCCGAGGCGAAGTTTGTATCACTAAAGGTTAATTTGCAGATATAGATAATATATGTGTTATTTTGCAGCTATATGTGACATTAGGATTCTGAAAATGGCACTCCGGTGGGCTGCCTTTTGCAATTCTTGCGGGGTTACCTTGTATTTGTCGCATAGCTGTGTCCTGGACAATGAACTGCACATTCAACTGAAGAACGGATTTGTGTCTGTGCTTTGGCGATTTAGTCTTCTCGAAGCTACTGTTTCCTTCGGGTGTTCACATGGGACAATGATGCGCCTTTTGTGGGTTTTCGTTGGTACGGGAATGGAGCAATTATCGGGCGACCAGTTGCTGTGGAATCGCACAACTACCACCATGAGTTATCATCATTGGCACCTTGCCGTCTTGACAGACGATAGTTTGTGCTTTAAAAAGGCATAATAACTTTTAACTATGGCGGTAGCGAGTGTGACTGATAAGGCCAATTTGCGCTGTAAATGTCCGTTCACAGTGGGTGCATGTGAACACGTGGTCATTTCCACCATCATGCACCATCTTACGTCTCAAACGCTTGGTGTGTGACTTTTCTGCAATAATTTTCTCCTTTGACTTTATTCCATTTCTGATATTTGCCCTCCATGCAACACGTTCATCGGCGACTTGCTCCCAATGTGCATTATCAATGCCTGTATCAATCATGTCCCGCTTACACACATCTTTGTATCGTAGTAGAGACCGACCCTGAGATCTCTTACCCATCTGTAATTCACCAAAAAAGATGTCCTTTGGTATTCTACCATCATCCATCCTCCTAAGATGTCCTATCCATCTAAGTCTACGAAGACTGAGCATGGAATAAACTGTCACACAACCTGATCTTTCCAATACTTCAGTATTTGTGATTTTGTCTTGCCACTTAATACCAAGAATTCTTCGCAGACACCGCATATGAAAGCTGTTTAAATTGTTCTCTTGGTGTGAGTAAGTTGTCCAGGTTTCACTGCCATAGAGAAGAGTACTAAGGACACAGGCTTGATAGACAAGGACTTTTGTTTTGGCAGTAAGCTTCCTGTTCTCCCAGACTCTTTTTCTTAACCTGTTCATTGTTGTTGCTGCCTTACCAATCCGGATGTTGATTTCCTGATCTAGGGATAATTTGCTATTTACCACTGATCCTAGATATGTAAAATGGTCTACTATCTCTAGTTCGGCGTCGTCAATAAAGATTGATGGTACCCCATGTGCACCTTGTGACATAATCTGTGTCTTCTTTTTGCTAATTGTTAAACCAAATTCAGAACAAGCATTGGAGAATGCAGATAGTAGACATTGCAATTCTTCCTCAGAGTGGGTCGTAACTGCAGCATCATCTGCAAAAAGCAACTCTCTGATCAGTACCCTCCTAATTTTGGTCTTGGCCTTCAATCTCTGAGCATTGTAGAGGCCGCCATCTGAGCGTGAGTGAATGTATATACCACCATCCTGATCACGAAATGCATATTTCAGTAGAAGTGAAAAGTATATTCCAAAGAGGGTGGGAGCTAGTACACAACCTTGCTTAACTCCACTCTTGATTTCAAATTCTTCAGAAGTTGCACCATCAAACTTGATTATACCCTTCATGCCTGTGTGGAACGATTCCACAATGGACAGAAGAGTTGGTGGCCAGCCAATCTTCTTTAGTGCCTTGAACAGACCCTCACGACTGACCAAATCAAATGCCTTTGTGAGGTCGATGAAGGCAATAAACAGTGGTTGATTCTGTTCACGGCATTTTTCTTGCATTTGTCGCAATGAGAATATCATATCAGTGGTCGACCGGTTCTGTCGAAAGCCACACTGTGATTCGGGGTAGACTTGATCTCCTAGGACTTGAAGTCTGCGCAGAACAATTCTGGCAAATACTTTCCCAACAATACACAGAAGTGAGATACCCCTATAGTTGTTGCAGTCGCTCCGATCGCCCTTGTTCTTGTACAGTGTTATGATGCTTGAATCTTTGAAATCCTGTGGGACTTGTCCTTCACGCCAGCATAGCTCTATTAGCTGGTGGATCTGTATAGTGAGTGTGTCTTGCCCACTCCTGATAACCTCTATTGGAATCCCATCCTTACCTGGAGCCTTGCCAGATGCAAGTTCATTTATAGCACACTTAACTTCTGTTATGGTGGGAATTGTGTCCAGGTGGTCAAGAGTTGGTAGAGCCTCTATGGCGTTGAGGGCATCATCTGCTAGTTTGGTCTCACTTGAGTAAAGCTCTAAATAGTGCTCGGCCCATCTATCCATCTGCTGTTTCTTATCAGTGATGACTTCTCCAGTCAAGGTTTTCAATGGTGCACTTCTTTTGATCACTGGACCACAGGCTTTCTTTATTCCTTCATACATGCTTCTTATGTCTCCCTTATCACTTGCGATTTGAATGGACTCACATAACTTGATCCAATAATCATTTGCACACTGCCTGGCAGCCTTTTGCACATCCTTCCTAGCTTGCCTTAGCTCACTCAGAGTGTTACGCGTTGGTCTTTCCTTGTTTCTTAAGAGAGCTTTCTTCTTCTTATCAATCAAGGGCTGCAGAGTCTCGCTGTTGGCCGCAAACCAGTCCTGCCTCTTATGATCCACAGTGCCGTAAACCCTTACGGCAGTTTTACAAAGAGTTTCCTTAATTTGACCCCACTTTTCATTTACTGTACAATTTTCTGGTGTATCAGTGAAAGCGTCTTCAAGATGCTGTTGAAACTGAAAGCACTTTTCAGGATCATGAGTGTTAATAATATTAATCCTGGGGCTAGATTTGTGTTTAGCTGTGTAGATTCTCTTTGGTCTCAGTCTAACCCTTGCAACAACCAAAGAATGATCCGTATCACAGTCAGCACTGTGGTAACTACGAGTCAATGATATATGGTTCAGATGTTGTCTCCGTGTGATGATGAAGTCCAGCTGGTGCCAATGGCCGGATCTTGGATGTTTCCATGTGACCTTATGCATCTCTTTTGTTTTAAAAAAAGAGTTTGTAATACATAGGTCATTACTGGTGCAATGCTCCAGCAGCCTTTGCCCATTTTCATTCATGCGACCGATGTTGTATTTTCCAAGGCACACTGGCCATGAACTTGAGTCCTTGCCCACACGAGCATTGAAATCACCGAGCATATAAATGTAGTCAGATTTTGGAACTGCCTTGATCACAGAGTCTAACTCCTCATAGAACAAATCCTTCACATCATCAGAGGAATCGAGTGTCGGTGCATATGCAGTAATAATGGTGGCAAACCCACAAGAGGTTGCCAAGCGCAGGGATAATAGTCTTTCATTTCCTCCTGCTGGAATTTCAATCATTCCCAGTAGCGAATTCTTCACTGCAAAGCCCACACCGTGTTGCCTTTTTTCTGCCTGCCCTTTACCCTTCCAGAAAAAGGTGTAGTTGTTTTCCCTGAGTGACCCTTCCTCAGCGAGGCGAGTCTCCTGCAGGCCAGCAATATCAATGTTAAGACGATTGAGTTCAGCATCAATCACAGCCGTTTTTCTCACATCGTCAATATTGGTCAAGTCAGTGGAAAATCCTGGACACATGGTTCTCACGTTCCAGGTTGCAAGCCGTAGCTTGAGGTTTCTATTTATATTTTTGTTTGTACCTGGTGCATTGGTTTTACAGCCTGCGATTCAGATTTTGTCCTAGCCCCAAGCACCCATTGAAGCAGGCAGGCTGTGGCGGATCAGCACCTAATTGGCTGGGGGCTGCCCAGCTTGAGGCGGGCGGTAGCTGATCAGTGACACCTATAGGTGTCTCCCACCGTCAGAGGCAACGCGTGGCGCCCCATGTCTACGCCAACTGACAAGGACTTATAACCCGTAACAGTTGCCTCTCGCTTTGATTCCGAGACCAGTTAAGACCAGGGATGGAGTTATTGCCTCTCCATAGCACAAAGCCTGGGCTAAAATATAGAGATCATGTGTTGCCCATGCAGCATGATCCCTCTCTCGGCCTGCCTAGTTCACTCCAGAGGAAAGGTAACACCCCTACATCTGGAACAAGACAAGCTGCAGAAGCTGCCGGATCAGCAAAGCAATGCTCTAACTGTCCGCCTGTCGGAGCTTCGATCCTAGACCAGTCGCCAACCAAGGCTTAGGGCCTGGTCTGCCCTGCCATGACAATTTTGTCTTTAGCTTGCATTTCCTCGCACCAGGTTAAGGCTTGTACCCTCCCAATTGCGCTCTTCCGCCCGAAGCCGTTGGCACAATGTGGGGTGTCGGGTTTGGTAAGCGCCGCCCAACGTTCGGCGCTAACAGAAACCAGGTAGTACCGTCTACTGTTATACGGTAGCTCAGTCATATCTGACTAAGACCTGACTGACAACCATGAGTTATAGTGAAGTATATAACATGTATTTGTTACAGAGAAGCATACATTACCTTACGAATTGTCTACAACGTCGCTATCGCTACTGTTTTCGTCTTCAGTATCATTGGCGCATTCAGCGTCGACTTTCTTAATTATCTTTACTGTACCAGCCATATTGACGAAATCAGCCCGAGTGATGGTTAGCGACTCTTGTGCATAGCTCTGGATAACTTTACCGGTGAACTTCATATTTATAGGAGTATTGATCCTGGTTTTGGAATAAAACAACATATTCATAAAATGTTACTGAACACTCGACAGTAGTTTAGTATGTCGAAGACAGTTAAAAGTCAAAAGAGAAAGCAAAAAAATTTTAAAGTAAGGAGCAAGCAACAATACGTATGGATAAGTATGTATCAGTAAGTAAAATAAGGAGCACGGAACAACACATATAGATAAGTAGGTATCAGTAAGTAAAGTAAGGAGCAACCATCAACACATATGGATAAGCAGGTATCAGTGATTAAAGTAAGGAGCAACCAACAACACATATGGATAAGTAGGTATCAATAATCTAAATTAAGGAGCAACCAACAGCATATATGGATAAATAGGTATCATTAAGTAAAATAAGGAGCAAACAACAACACATATGGATAAGTGGGTGTCGGGTGTATGGTTTTATGGGTCAAACGACAAAGAGAGAAAGGATACTAAGTTCCTCTTTCTCAATGTGATCCTGCCCGTTATAATAATTTAGCTGTTACTGGCTCAGTGGTTTGAGACCATTAAATAGAGTTTCGGAGAATCAAGGAATACCTTCAGGAAAACAATGAAGTTTTACTGTGTCTCCCAAATTTCCTTTTGGTGGTTCCTTGTCTTTCCTCTACCAACTAAATAATTATTAATCTAGGTTGTTAATTAAAACAATTTTACTACGACAAGAAAAACACTTAATAAATGACATGACCTCATTTTTATGATTTAATAAACGTAAACTGGGTTTTTGAACATTGCATTCAAAAATTGCAATCTTATTAAATATAACAAGGTCATAAACATATATATGTAAGTATACAGTATTGAGGCGACAAACATAAGTTTTATATTCTCAGCTATATTCTATGTACTGGTCATCTTTTACTGGCATGGATGATCTGAGAAAAAAAAAAAGAAAGAACTGTCTACAATCTGGTTTCTCCACTTCCAGGTTAGTAGATCCCTTGTGACAATCTCTCAATGACTAATTGTTATTTTCCTCTTCGTTTCTATCTTTTCCAGGTCTGCCAGGATATTGGTTCTAGTTTTCCCCTTTTCAGGTTCAGCATATAACATCTATGTTACCTGTCCTTCGTGGATCGAGGAAAATCTTGCAGATGACTAGCCTTCTGCGCTACTCTATCAAGTGCATCACTCAACAAGGTGCTCACTCAACAAGGTGCTCACTCAGCAAGGTGCTGCATTCAACCTAGTCAGGTATGGATCTGCTTGATCTAGACATCCTCTGAAATTTCAGCAATCAACATAAATCTAATAATACCATCAATATGAACATCCTAAATTAAATGCTGTACCTTTCAAGAAAAGTCAAAGAAAATACATAAAGAATTTTGATCCAGGAAAATAAACAGTGGAGTGTAAAGAGTCTCGGTGTTCTCAAATAGTTATCCACAACATAACTGGTAGTTTTCTATCCAATCTTCCATTACAATGTGTTCAATGTTTAGACTAGCAGATACACAGTGTCATCTTCTCCCATGCCTGTGCTTCGAGTCTACAGGTTAAGTAATACCTTGATTGATTTGGATTTGGATAACTATGTTTCCCATCCTCTTCTGTACATAGTTATTTTCTCTACAACTTCTTCCATTAAAGAAAAAGGGCCTCACACATTAAGGGGTTTTTTAATCATTCCCAATCGCAATGAGTATTTGCTTATAAACAATATAAGGACACTATGGTATCCATTCTTGTATAGTATTCAGGTGAATTCTTTTCTATTCAAACTTTTCAATGCGAGTATACTCCCCTTTCTTCACCGTGTCTGTAATATGCTTTGACCTTATGTTTTATCATTATCATCGTCGTCATTGTTATTGCAATCATCATCATCATTCTCATCATTGTCATCATATCATTAACATCATCATCATTATCACTCCAATTACCATCTTCATTACAATCATCATCATTGTTACTACAATCATCTTCCTCATGATCATTACAATCATTAGGACACTAGACCATATGTTGTAACAGGAATTATCTATAATACAGAGTGGGGTCTTGCTTAAGACACAAAACTAGATGCTTGTAGTATGCATGATATGTAATATGGGTTGTGCCGTGCTTATGGCACAAAACCAGATGATGGTACCATGAATGATAGTTAGTACAAAGTGGTGTCATGCGTCGGAGTGCACTCAATTATTACTCAGTGTATGGGTTATGCTAAACATGTTCTCTTGTAATATACAGGACATTACACATCAATGTGCCTTCTATCATGAGATTGACTGTTAGCTTATACTTCCTCCTTCTTAGCATGTCACTTCATCTCACTCATCCTCCTCATTCATCAGAAATAATATTCATGTGTGCATGGATGATCATTTCACTCATTCATCAGACATAATATTCATATGTGCATAGATGATCATTTCACTAATTCATCAGAAATCATTCTCATACTTGCATGCAAGATAAGTAATCATACTGATGTGATTTCCCAGTGATAACTTTCAGTGTTTAACACCATTGACATCACAATGAAATCTCAATCATTCCACAGTCATATCTGTATGGATGACAATTAAGTATTCAGTCATTCATTGGCACCTTGCCGCCTTGACATACGATAGTTTGTGCTATAAAAAGGCATAATAACTTTTACCTATGGTGGTAGCGAATGTGACTGATAAGGCTAATACGTGCTGTAAATGTTCGTTCACAGTGGGTGCATGTGAACATGTGGTCATTTCCACCATCATGTACCATCTTACGTCTCACACATTCGGTGTGAGACTTATCTGTAATAATTTTCTCCTTTGTGTTTATTCCATTTCTGATGTTTGCCCTCCATGCAACACGTTCAGCGGCGACTTGCTCCCAATGTGCATTATCAATGCCTGTATCAATCATATCCTGCTTACACACATCTTTGTATCGTAGTAGAGGCCGATCATGAGATCTCTTACCCATCTGTAATTCACCAAAAAAAAAAGATGTCCTTTCGTATTCTACCATCATTCATCCTCCTAAGATGTCCTATCCATCTAAGTCTATGAAGACTGAGCATGGAATAAACCGTCACAACCTGATCTTTCCAATACTTCAGTATTTGAGATTTTGTCTTGCCACTTAAAACCAAGAATTCTTCGCAGACACCGCACATGAAAGCTGTTTAAACGTTTCTCTTGGTGTGAGTAAGTTGCCCAGGTTTCACTACCATAAAGAAGAGTACTAAGGACACAGGCTTGATAGACAAGGACTTTTGTTTTGGGAGTGAGCTTCCTGTTCTCAGAGACTCTTTTTCTTAACCTGTTCATTGTTGTTGCTGCCTTACCAATCCGGATGTTGATTTCCTGATCTAGGGATAATTTGCTATTTCCCACTGATCCTAAATATGTAAAATGATCTACCATCTCTAATTCACCGTCCGCAATAAAGATTGATGGTACCCCATGTGCACCTTGTGACATAATTTGTGTCTCCTTCTTGCTAATTGTTAAACCAAATTCAGAACAAGCATTGGAGAATGCAGATAGTAGACATTGCAATTCTTCCTCAGGGTGGGTCGTAACTGCAGCATCACCTGCAGAAAAACAACTCTCTGATCAGTACCCTCCTAATTTTGGTCTTGGCCTTCAATCTCTGAGCAATGTAGAGGCCGCCATCTGAGCATGTGTTAATGTATATACCACCATCCTCATCACGAAAGGCATATTTCAGTAGTGTCAGAGTCTTAGACTTGGCTCGTTATCCCTAACACATGTGAGACAAGTACAAGTACAACATGATTGGACTTGAGACACAACGACACGAAGTTCAATGGATTTATTTACCGATCACATGCAATACGATCTAGTTTGGCATGTGATAATCATTACATTACATATATGGTACATCAATACACTTACAGACAACCCACAGCTTACAGTCTATCTCACAAGATGCACAAGCACTCGACTTTCGGGCACAGAACTACACAAGCCTTTCTCTCTCTATACGTCCTGTCTGGTCCGATTACCCCAAGCTGTCTGTCTGTTTCTCGCAACGCGCTTGCCCTCTGTGGATTCGCTTCACGAGGCCTGCGTGCGTCTTGCGTTGTCCTTGCCTGACCGCTGGCTATTGCGTCAGCCAGCAACCTGTAGGCAGGTGACTAATACTCGCCTGGCGGGCGTAACGATGTCCCTGCATCCCAGTTGGGACTTATTCGCCTGGCGGGCGTAACGATGTTCCTGCATCTCATTCCAGATTCTGACACGCTCCCCCGGGGCTTTTCATGAAAGATGTCATCTTTCATGTATACTCTATATACATAGTGGGTTAATATTTTAACCATGTCAGAATCGTTCCCTGTGTTGTTATATACATTGGTATAGAAATACATAATAATACATATAATGGCATAGAAATACATAAGAAATGCAAGTTGTATTTTAAGACATGTGGTGTTCAATTTTTACCACTTGCCAAATTACATCCTCTCAATGGATGATTACCTAAGTTGCAATATTGACCCAGTCAGATCGGTAGCAACAGCTTTCCAAGCAACTACCTCGCAACCTCGAAAAAAAAGTAATAATATGCTCTTTGTAAACAAAAAACATCTGGTAAGACCGTAATACGACCTATTTATAAGCCGTATTCAACGTTGGAGTTCCGACCTCATTTGGCCATGAGCTCTTCCGTCGGTCTACAACGTCGGTAACTCTATACCATGCCCAGTTGATGACTTCCTGGAGTGTTAACAATCTGGCAACACCATGGCTATTTATATACAACACATATTCAAATACATTTCAATTTATCGCCCTTGGTGTAATAATGTAATAACAATTAAATGAAAGGGACATAATTTTAAACAATATTAAGTTTAATAATTTACAATTATTTCTCTATTTCTCAGCGTCATCGCTTGATGCTTTTCCATACTAGCGAAAAAATGTCGATAGTATGAATAAGTTAATCAAGATATGATTCTAAGATTACACTAGATGAAACACTATTAATACACAATTCGTGTATTCGACATTGATGATTCTTAAACATTTTAGAAGCGTCATACCTTTTTAAGGTTTTGTTTGTCGTCTGCTAATTTTGGACTAAATTTCTAAATTATCCGGAAGTACACACGAACAGCTGATGTTGAAAAATTCTATAACACACTTGTTCCGGTCTGATGTAGCAACTCGGAATGTAACTGTTCTGATCGTTCATGTGTTGGATGTTTCGCTGGAAAACTTCTGGATTTCGTTGACTGCAGTGGTGTAAATGTCAAAGTTCAGTTCACTCTTTCACACACGGATTAAAAATATCACTGGAAATGTTCCACTCACAGATACCACTGATAAATTGGATAGTTCGCTTGCGGTAAGTTCAGAGCGAATATGGCACTGTTCTTGTTTCGTAGCATATGTACAATTAATATTGTTTGCTTTCTGCCACACACTACACAATTATTCAAAACACTTAATACAGTAATAATAAAATAAGAAACTATATATAATGGGAATAAACCCTATCACATCAAATGGTAGACACACAGCTTTTCGTGGAAAAAAAAATCTTCACTGATGGCTGTGTTGATTCTGAGTGTATTTGACACACTGCACTCAGACATTAGTGCTTACTGGGTCGGTCGGACAACGGGACAACAGATCGGCAATTGTGTTGGTTCTGCCTGCAATATGTCGAACTTCAAAGCTGTAATCTTGGAGTTTAAGAGACCAGCGTGCTATCATTTGGTTGGTAGGCATTCCTGAAGTAATAAATTTCAACCGACTATTGTCGGACTCAACAATGAAATGACGTCCCAGAAGGAATCTGGAAAATTTTGTTATACCCTCAACTAGAGCAAGGGCTTCCAACTGCGGTGTCGACCAAGAGCGTTCTCTAGGTTTTAATTTTCTAGAGAAGTAATATACAGGATGTAGGATGTTATCATGTTCCTGTAACAGAACTGCTCCAATCGCTACGGAGCTCGCATCTGTGCGTAATCTGAAAGGAATAAGAAAATTTGGCAATTTGAGAATGGGATTCTTTAAACTATTCTCAGAGAAATAAGATAAAACTTTCTGGAATGCAAATTTTAGGCATTGATTGTTTACAATATTTTCAGGTTGATCTTTCGTTAGTAGGTTAGTAAATTTTTCAGTCAGTTCAGCAAAATCAGGTATGAACTGTCTATAATAATTTAGTAATCCTAACACACTTCTGACTTGCTTTTTCGTAGTCGGAAGTGAGAGTTTCAGTATTTTGGACACGATGTTATCGTCTGTCGTGACAAAGCCATTAGATATTTTGTACCCCAAGAAGGATATTTCCTGATAGGCTATGTCTACTTTTGTCGGCTTTACCGTCAGTCCGTGCTGTCTGATCCGTTCAAATGTCTGCTGTAATGTCTTTATATGGTCTGTCATTGTCTTTGTGTGAACACAAATGTCGTCCATGTAACAGATAATGTTTGGTATGTCCACTAGTAAAAGTCGTGTCATACGTACGAATGTCGCTGGGGCATTGACCAGCCCAAATGGAAGTTTGCACCATTCGTACAGTCCCCAAGGTGTGGCAAATGCTGTCAGGTGTCTGCTCTGTTCGTCTACCGTTATCTGCCAGTAACCTTTCGTCATGTCTACCTTCGTAAAGAATCTAGAGTCTGTCAGTTCTGTCAGTAGATCTTCAGAGTTGGACATTGGTTCTAGATCAAGAAGAGTTATTTTGTTTAATTTCCTATAGTCGATACAGAGTCTTATCGTATTGTCCTTTTTGCGTACCATGACCATTGGAGATGAGAAATGTGATTGGGATCGTCTAATGATGTTGTTTTTCTCTAAACTAATGATTTCCTGATGTAAGTTTTCTTTGTAATGCACTGGAATGGTGTAAGGTCTGCATCTTATGGGTGTGTTTGAAGTGAGTGTGATGTGATGCTGTACTAATTCTGTTTGTCCTGGATTGTTGGAGAAGATGGTGTTGTACTGTTGTATGAGATGTTTGCAGCTGTCTGTTTCTGCTTGAGTTAAGTTTGGGTTTATTTTGATTTCTTTCAAGCAGTTCGTCGTGTCTACTGCAGGTGTTGGAATTTCGTCACTATCTTCGTCATCTTCATGGTCTATTATTACTGTACAAGCTATTGTATCGTCTTGTTCGGTATCTCTGTTGTAATATGGTCTTAGCATATTGATGTGGAATATTTTGTGTTTGTCTTTTATTTTTAATCTACAGCTGAAATCTGTCTTATAACTTTAAAAGGTCCTTGCCAAGACTCAGTCAATAAGTGTCTGTCACTAGGTAAGAGAAGAAGTACGTCCTGTCCAGGTGTCAACGTTATTGTCCTGTTACCTTTGTCTGCATATTGTCTATATGTAGCACCAGATACTTTTAGTGCTTCTTTTGCAATTATACAAGATTTGATGATTCTTTCCCGCAATGATGTAACGTATACGTATGATGATATGGGTTTAAGTAATGGAGTGGCTTCAGTTAACATTTGATGATAGATAGTCAATGGGCCACGTGGTTTTGCACCATAGATAAGTTCAAAAGGAGAGAACCCAGTACTAGAATGGGGAACTTCGCGATAAGCAAAAAGTATAGCAGGCAAATACAAGTCCCAGTTGTTGGGGTGTTCTTGCGTGACTTTAGCAAGCATATGCTTTAAATCACCGTTAAATTTTTCTATGATTCCACTTGAGTGAGGATGGTACGGAGAATTGAAACATTGCTTCACCCCTAACATTTTGGTGAAAGCTTGAGTAGATGCGGCAATGAACTGACTTCCCCTATCTGATTGGATAGTGTCTGGAAATCCTATCCGTGAAAATATATGGAAGAAAACTTCCATTATATCATTGGCAGTTATGTTCTTTAGCGGAATCGCTTCAGGCCAGCGGCTACATAGATCAATGATGGTAATAATATATTTATTCCCTCTGGTTGTTACCTGATTAAGAGGGCCCACTATGTCGACAGATATTTTCTCAAAAGGTCGACTGGCTAAGTCAGTGATTTGTAACTTTGCCTGTGGGTGTTTACCTTTCTTTACCAGTTTTTGGCAGATGTCACAACTTCTGCAATATTGCTTAATGTCATTGCAGAATTTGGGCCAATAAAACTGTGTTAGTAATCTTGATCTGGTCTTAGAGTATGCCATATGCCCTGCAAGAGGTATATCATGGGCAAGATGTAAGGCTTGCTTACGGTATTCAATCGGCAAAACAGTTTGCTCTGTTGTGCTGTCACCTCTGGTATAGTACCTGGTGAGGATGCAATTTTTCAAAGCAAAATGCCATCTTGCATTTTTGGTTACCTTTGGCTTTTGGCCGATCAGATTAAAATATTTAGACAATGAAGGATCAGCTTTTTGGGCTGTTACAAAAGTCTCCTTCATAGTTTTAGGAGGTAGTATCACTGGGCTAATCATTTCTATAGCCTCAGTTTGATTAATTTCATCTTGCACTCTAGCAGTAGATCTAGTTACTGCGTTCACACATTCAATGATACCAGATGGTGGTGAAACAGTTTGATCAATGATGTCATGAGCTCTTAGTGCTACATTAGCTACCATACATTCATTTGGTGATACAACATTCTCAATGATGATATTTGATGGTGATGATGTTAAGTTCTCATCAATGCAAACAGATGTTATATCATGAGGCATATCATTCACCTCTGGTAAATTTCCAATGATGATATCACAAACAGGGTTAGTTAATGCTGCGCATTTTACTTTCCCAGTGAGGAAAGGTGTCTGAATATATGCCCATGCTAATGGGTACTTTTCAATATTCCCAGAGAATGTTCTGCATGTTACGTGCCTGCCTGTATAGTCTGTAGGCATTATGAAACTTCTCTTTAGTCCAATAAGTGAACTTCCGGTGTCCCGAAGGACTGTAGCGGGCTTGCCATTCACATATCCCTGATGGATGTTTATTCTGCCTTTGGAGTCTATTACCAAATTAGCTTCTTCATTGGCAATAGGAATGGAGTGTTAAAATGCCATCTTCATAAAAGGTATTACAAACAGTACATTTATTTGCGTTAAACATGTCAAAAGGCTGTGCTGAGTTCACAGGGTGTTTCTCTGATTGTTCTTCATCTGATGATGAACTATCAAATAAGGCGGCATTTGCTTTATTGGTCATTTGCCTTCCTTTACAAGCATGACGAAAATGCCCGTACGCCTTACAGAGAAAACATTTACGTGCATTTCTGAAGGCTTTACGCTCCTTATCTTGTCTATTTACGATGTTCTGTAGATATGTAAGATATGCGGGGTTCTTGTCACACATCTCACCTTGATGGTGTGAATAGTTACAATATCTACAATGATTGTATTTCTCAGACGTAGGCTTATATGGTTTTTGCCTATTATAGGGTTCTGATCGAGGTTTTTCATAGTTAGCCGATGCTACAAAGTTTGTATCAATAGCTTCACTAGCAAAACAATGTTTATTGGCTGTATAATAAGCCGAACCACGTCTCTCAATCTGATCTACACTCGTACATTCATTCTCTTGCAAAAATTTCGAAAATGCTGATGGAAGGGATGAGATGACTTTATCCCTGATAATTAGATCTTCTAATTTCTGGTAATCTTTATTTATTTTGGCTGCTGAAGTCCATTTTGCAAATATGTCTCGGACTAAGCAGAGGTAGTCAGAGAACGTTTGGGCTCAACTTGCTGAATTGTTCTCTGTAGCCTGCCTCATCTAGCATAAAATGTGCCATAATCTTTGATTTTAGATAATGGTAATCTTTCCTGAGGTCTTTGGGATAGTCTCTATGACTTTCAGAGGTTCCCCTGACAAACTCCTCATGTAAATAATATTCCATTCAGACATTGGGACCTGGTAATGGTCCATTAAAGTTTCAAAATTTTGGGTGAAGGCTGCAATGCAGTCACCTGAGGTATAATTTCTTACAATACCTTGATACTTTTTATACTGGTTTTCTTTCTCCAGTCTTTCAGATTTCTTAGACTCTTTGTTTATGGCAGTCTCAGTCTCAAGTTGTTTAATTTTTAGTTGTAACTCAAGCTCTTCTCTTTTACTCTGAGCTGAGATCTCTGCCTTCCTCAATTCATTCTCTAACTCTGCCTGTTTTGTTTTCGCAGATAGTTCTGCTTCTGCCTGTTTTGTTTTTGCAGATAGTTCTGCTTCTGCCTGTTTTGCAGCTCTTTCAGCCGCTCTTTCGTCGCGTTCGTAGCTTTTCCTGTACTAGGAGGTATTCAGAGTATTTCCTTTCACTCCACTTTGTTAACTCATCACCAGTTAACTTCAGCTTCAAACCCATCTCTATGAAGTCGTTTAATGAAGACATGATGGTAATAGTAAATGCAAATGAGTGGTCAGATACACAATTAGTTATAAGTTGTTAGTATAGTGAAAAATTTACAATTTTGTTCAACTTACAATTTGTGCCCAAATTTGCATCCGAAAGTATATAGAAAGAAAAATATACTCAAGTGTACTGGATGCGGTGGAGAACGGTTCACACTAGGGCTAGGAACTGTAGGGTCGCTAGTTCAAAACACAAATGACCTCTACGGGCAAGGGTTTCAGATGGCACAGAAAACCTGCTTTGTTTTGGAGGAAATAAATTAGCGTCTATTTGATGTGGTGTGTATGCTTGTCACTAAGTTTTGATTAGGTTTGTATGGCGTTGAGTGTAATTGTAGGTCGTAATGTCGTCAATCAACAATTTTTTTTTCAAAACACAAGTCACTTTCTTTCCGAAACTTTTTGCTTTCCACAAACAACTTCACAAAGACAATCTAAATATATCTTAACACTCTATAACACTGATGACACATCACTTACATCAAGATGACATTCAGTAAGGACATAGACATCAAGTTTACAAGATGGCGACAAGGTTACAATGGCGACGACTTTCACAATGTCGACAAGGTCAAAATGGCGACAAGTTACACAATCACTGATGTTTTACACGTTTACAAGATCAAACAAATGTATGTACTTGACGTTCACATCTAGCCTCCATATTTAAACAATTTAATATAATACTATATGAGGATGAGACTTCACGTTGACATTTAAATGTACATTAACTCTGGACGAAAGTCACGTTCACAACTATGGTTAAATAAATTTCAATCGTTCAATGAGGACGAGTTACTCACGTTCATTTAAAGCCGGACGATGCCACCACGTTCAATGAGGACGAGCTACCCACGTTCACACATGTCAGAGTCTTAGACTTGGCTCGTTATCCCTAACACATGTGAGACAAGTACAAGTACAACATGATTGGACTTGAGACACAACGACACGAAGTTCAATGGATTTATTTACCGATCACATGCAATACGATCTAGTTTGGCATGTGATAATCATTACATTACATATATGGTACATCAATACACTTACAGACAACCCACAGCTTACAGTCTATCTCACAAGATGCACAAGCACTCGACTTTCGGGCACAGAACTACACAAGCCTTTCTCTCTCTATACGTCCTGTCCTGGTCCGAGTACCCCAAGCTGTCTGTCTGTTTCTCGCAACGCGCTTGCCCTCTGTGGATTCGCTTCACGAGGCCTGCGTGCGTCTTGCGTTGTCCTTGCCTGACCGCTGGCTATTGCGTCAGCCAGCAACCTGTAGGCAGGTGACTAATACTCGCCTGGCGGGCGTAACGATGTCCCTGCATCCCAGTTGGGACTTATTCGCCTGGCGGGCGTAACGATGTTCCTGCATCTCATTCCAGATTCTGACACGCTCCCCCGAGGCTTTTCATGAAAGATGTCATCTTTCATGTATACTCTATATACATAGCGGGTTAATATTTTAACCATGTCAGAATCGTTCCCTGTGTTGTTATATACATTGGTATAGAAATACATAATAATACATATAATGGCATAGAAATACATAAGAAATGCAAGTTGTATTTTAAGACATGTGGTGTTCAATTTTTACCACTTGCCAAGTTACATCCTCTCGATGGATGATTACCTAAGTTGCAATATTGACCCAGTCAGATCGGTAGCAACAGCTTTCCAAGCAACTACCTCGCAACCTCGAAAAAAAAGTAATAATATGCTCTTTGTAAACAAAAAACATCTGGTAAGACCGTAATACGACCTATTTATAAGCCGTATTCAACGTTGGAGTTCCGACCTCATTTGGCCATGAGCTCTTCCGTCGGTCTACAACGTCGGTAACTCTATACCATGCCCAGTTGATGCCTCCTTGGAGTAGTTAACAATCTGGCAACAACATGGCTATTTATATACAACACATATTCAAATACATTTCAATTTATCGCCCTTGGTGTAATAATGTAATAACACTTAAATGAAAGGGACATAATTTTAAATAATATTAAATTTAATAATTTACAATTATTTCTCTATTTCTCAGCGTCATCGCTTGATGATTATCCATACTAGCGAAAAAATGTCGATAGTATGAATAAGTTAATCAAGATATGATTCTAAGATTACACTAGATGAAACACTATTAATACACAATTCGTGTATTCGACATTGATGATTCTTAAACATTTTAGAAGCGTCATACCTTTTTAAGGTTTTGTTTGTCGTCTGCTAATTTTGGACTAAATTTCTAAATTATCCGGAAGTACACACGAACAGCTGATGTTGAAAAATTCTATAACACACTTGTTCCGGTCTGATGTAGCAACTCGGAATGTAACTGTTCTGATCGTTCATGTGTTGGATGTTTCGCTGGAAAACTTCTGGATTTCGTTGACTGCAGTGGTGTAAATGTCAAAGTTCAGTTCACTCTTTCACACACAGATTAAAAATATCACTGGAAATGTTCCACTCGCAGATACCACTGATAAATTGGATAGTTCGCTTGCGGTAAGTTCAGAGCGAATGTGGCACTGTTCTTGTTTCAGTAGTATATGTACAATTAATATTGTTCGCTTTCTACCCCACACTACACAATCATTCGAAACACTTAATACAGTAATAATAAAATAAGAAAACTATATATAATGGGATTAAACCCTATCACATCAATGGTAGACACACAGCTTTTTGTGGAAAAAAACTTCACTGATGGCTGTGTTGATTCTGAGTGTATTTGACACACTGCACTCAGACATTAGTGCTTACTGGGTCGGTCGGACAACGGGACAACAGATCGGCAATTGTGTTGGTTCTGCCTGCAATATGTCGAACTTCAAAGCTGTAATCTTGGAGTTTAAGAGACCAGCGTGCTATCATTTGGTTGGTAGGCATTCCTGAAGTAATAAATTTCAACCGACTATTGTCGGACTCAACAATGAAATGACGTCCCAGAAGGAATCTGGAAAATTTTGTTATACCCTCAACTAGAGCAAGGGCTTCCAACTGCGGTGTCGACCAAGAGCGTTCTCTAGGTTTTAATTTTCTAGAGAAATAATATACAGGATGTAGGATGTTATCATGTTCCTGTAACAGAACTGCTCCAATCGCTACGGAGCTCGCGTCTGTGCGTAATCTGAAAGGAATAAGAAAATTTGGCAATTTGAGAATGGGATTCTTTAAACTATTCTCAGAGAAATAAGATAAAACTTTCTGGAATGCAAATTTTAGGCATTGATTGTTTACAATATTTTCAGGTTGATCTTTCGTTAGTAGGTTAGTAAATTTTTCAGTCAGTTCAGCAAAATCAGGTATGAACTGTCTATAATAATTTAGTAATCCTAACACACTTCTGACTTGCTTTTTCGTAGTCGGAAGTGAGAGTTTCAGTATTTTGGACACGATGTTATCGTCTGTCGTGACAAAGCCATTAGATATTTTGTACCCCAAGAAGGATATTTCCTGATAGGCTATGTCTACTTTTGTCGGCTTTACCGTCAGTCCGTGCTGTCTGATCCGTTCAAATGTCTGCTGTAATGTCTTCATATGGTCTTTCATTGTCTTTGTGTGAACACAAATGTCATCCATGTAACCGATAATGTTTGGTATGTCCACTAGTAAAAGTCGTGTCATACGTACGAATGTCGCTGGGGCATTGACCAGCCCAAATGGAAGTTTGCACCATTCGTACAGTCCCCAAGGTGTGGCAAATGCTGTCAGGTGTCTGCTCTGTTCGTCTACCGTTATCTGCCAGTAACCTTTCGTCATGTCTACCTTCGTAAAGAATCTAGAGTCTGTCAGTTCTGTCAGTAGATCTTCAGAGTTAGACATTGGTTCTAGATCAAGAAGCGTTATTTTGTTTAATTTCCTATAGTCGATACAGAGTCTTATCGTATTGTCCTTTTTGCGTACCATGACCATTGGAGATGAGAAATGTGATTGGGATCGTCTAATGATGTTGTTTTTCTCTAAACTAATGATTTCCTGATGTAAGTTTTCTTTGTAATGCACTGGAATGGTGTAAGGTCTGCATCTTATGGGTGTGTTTGAAGTGAGTGTGATGTGATGCTGTACTAATTCTGTTTGTCCTGGATTGTTGGAGAAGATGGTGTTGAACTGTTGTATGAGATGTTTGCAGCTGTCTGTTTCTGCTTGAGTTAAGTTTGGGTTTATTTTGATTTCTTTCAAGCAGTTCGTCGTGTCTACTGCAGGTGTTGGAATTTCGTCACTATCTTCGTCATCTTCATGGTCTATTATTACTGTACAAGCTATTGTATCGTCTTGTTCGGTATCTCTGTTGTAATATGGTCTTAGCATATTGATGTGGAATATTTTGTGTTTGTCTTTTATTTTAATCTCATAGTCTACAGCTGAAATCTGTCTTATAACTTTAAAAGGTCCTTGCCAAGACTCAGTCAATAAGTGTCTGTCACTAGGTAAGAGAAGAAGTACGTCCTGTCCAGGTGTCAACGTTATTGTCCTGTTACCTTTGTCTGCATATTGTCTATATGTAGCACCAGATACTTTTAGTGCTTCTTTTGCAATTATACAAGATTTGATGATTCTTTCACGCAATGATGTAACGTATACGTATGATGATATGGGTTTAAGTAATGGAGTGGCTTCAGTTAACATTTGGTGATAGATAGTCAATGGGCCACGTGGTTTGGCACCATAGATAAGTTCAAAAGGAGAGAACCCAGTACTAGAATGTGGAACTTCGCGATAAGCAAAAAGAATAGCAGGCAAATACAAGTCCCAGTTGTTGGGGTGTTCTTGCGTGACTTTAGCAAGCATATGCTTTAAATAACCGTTAAATTTTTCTATGATTCCACTTGAGTGAGGATGGTAGGGAGAATTGAAACATTGCTTCACTCCTAACATTTTGGTGAAAGCTTGAGTAGATGCGGCAATGAACTGACTTCCCCTATCTGATTGGATAGTGTCTGGAAATCCTATCCGTGAAAATATATGGAAGAAAACTTCCATTATATCATTGGCAGTTATGTTCTTTAGCGGAATCGCTTCAGGCCAGCGGCTACATAGATCAATGATGGTAATAATATATTTATTCCCTCTGTTTGTTATCTGATTAAGGGGGCCCACTATGTCGACAGATATTTTCTCAAAAGGTCGACTGGCTAAGTCAGTGATTTGTAACTTTGCCTGTGGGTGTTTACCTTTCTTTACCAGTTTTTGGCAGATGTCACAACTTCTGCAATATTGCTTAATGTCATTGCAGAATTTGGGCCAATAAAACTGTGTTAGTAATCTTGATCTGGTCTTAGAGTATGCCATATGCCCTGCAAGAGGTATATCATGGGCAAGATGTAAGGCTTGCTTACGGTATTCAATCGGCAAAACAGTTTGCTCTGTTGTGCTGTCACCTCTGGTATAGTACCTGGTGAGGATGCAATTTTTCAAAGCAAAATGCCATCTTGCATTTTTGGTTACCTTTGGCTTTTGGCCGATCAGATTAAAATATTTAGACAATGAAGGATCAGCTTTTTGGGCTGTTACAAAAGTCTCCTTCATAGTTTTAGGAGGTAGTACCACTGGGCTAATCATTTCTATAGCCTCAGTTTGATTAATTTCATCTTGCACTCTAGCAGTAGATCTAGTTACTGCGTTCACACATTCAATGATATCAGATGGTGGATGAAACAGTTTGATCAATGATGTCATGAGATCTTAGTGCTACATTAGCTACCATACATTCATTTGGTGATACAACATTATCAATGATGATATTTGATGGTGATGATGTTAAGTTTTCATCAATGCAAACAGATGTTATATCATGAGGCATATCATTCACCTCTGGTAAATTTCCAATGATGATATCACAAACAGGGTTAGTTAATGCTGCGCATTTTACTTTCCCAGTGAGGAAAGGTGTCTGAATATATGCCCATGCTAATGGGTACTTTTCAATATTCCCAGAGAATGTTCTGCATGTTACGTGCCTGCCTGTATAGTCTGTAGGCATTATGAAATTTCTCTTTAGTCCAATAAGTGAACTTCCGGTGTCCCGAAGGACTGTAGCGGGCTTGCCATTCACATATCCCTGATGGATGTTTATTCTGCCTTTGGAGTCTATTACCAAATTAGCTTCTTCATTGGCAATAGGAATGGAGTGGCCGCATGTTAAAACGCCATCTTCATAAAAGGTATTACAAACAGTACATTTATTTGCGTTAAACATGTCAAAAGGCTGTGCTGAGTTCACAGGGTGTTTCTCTGATTGTTCTTCATCTGATGATGAACTATCAAATAAGGCGGCATTTGCTTTATTGGTCATTTGCCTTCCTTTACAAGCATGACGAAAATGCCCGTACGCCTTACAGAGAAAACATTTACGTGCATTTCTGAAGGCTTTACGCTCCTTATCTTGTCTATTTACGATGTTCTGTAGATATGTAAGATATGCGGGGTTCTTGTCACACATCTCACCTTGATGGTGTGAATAGTTACAATATCTACAATGATTGTATTTTTCAGACGTAGGCTTATATGGTTTTTGCCTATTATAGGGTTCTGATCGAGGTTTTTCATAGTTAGCCGATGCTACAAAGTTTGTATCAATAGCTTCACTAGCAAAACAATGTTTATTGGCTGTATAATAAGCCGAACCACGTTTCTCAATCTGATCTACACTCGTACATTCATTCTCTTGCAAAAAATTTCGAAAATGCTGATGGAAGGGATGAGATGACTTTATCCCTGATAATTAGATCTTCTAATTTCTGGTAATCTTTATTTATTTTGGCTGCTGAAGTCCATTTTGCAAATATGTCTCGGACTAAGCAGAGGTAGTCAGAGAACGTTTGAGTCGATTTTGGGCTCAACTTGCTGAATTGTTCTCTGTAGCCTGCCTCATCTAGCATAAAATGTGCCATAATCTTTGATTTTAGATAATGGTAATCTTTCCTGAGGTCTTTGGGATAGTCTCTATGACTTTCAGAGGTTCCCCTGACAAACTCCTCATGTAAATAATATTCCATTCAGACATTGGGACCTG
Source organism: Cepaea nemoralis (assembly GCA_014155875.1). Classification (NCBI taxonomy): domain Eukaryota; kingdom Metazoa; phylum Mollusca; class Gastropoda; order Stylommatophora; family Helicidae; genus Cepaea; species Cepaea nemoralis. The sequence goes on from JACEFZ010013227.1 coordinate 164,855, forward strand.
GTAATGGTCCATTAAAGTTTCAAAATTTTGGGTGAAGGCTGCAATGCAGTCACCTGAGGTATAATTTCTTACAATACCTTGATACTTTTTATACTGGTTTTCTTTCTCCAGTCTCTCAGATTTCTTAGACTCTTTGTTTATGGCAGTTTCAGTCTCAAGTTGTTTAATTTTTAGTTGTAACTTAAGCTCTTCTCTTTTACTCTGAGCTGAGATCTCTGCCTTCCTCAATTCATTCTCTAACTCTGCCTGTTTTGTTTTCGCAGATAGTTCTGCTTCTGCCTGTTTTTATGCAGATAGTTCTGCTTCTGCTTGCTTGGCAGCTCTTTCAGCCGCTCTTTCGTCGCGTTCGATCGCTTTCTCTCGAAGGTGTTCAGAATACTTAGTCTTCACTCCACTTTGTCAACTCATCACCAGTTAACTTCAGCTTCAAACCCATCTCGATGAAGTCGTTTAATGAAGACATGATGGTAATAATTAAATGCAAATGAGTGGTCAGATACACAATTAGTTATAAGTTGTTAGTATAGTGAAAAATTTACAATTTTGTTCAACTTACAATTTGTGCCCAAATTTGCATCCGAAAGTATATAGAAAGAAAAATATACTCAAGTGTACTGGATGCGGTGAAGAACGGTTCACACTAGGGTTAGGAACTGTAGGGTCGCTAGTTCAAAACACAAATGACCTCTACGGGCAAGGGTTTCAGATGGCACAGAAAACCTGCTTTGTTTTGGAGGAAATAAATTAGCGTCTATTTGATGTGGTGTGTATGCTTGTCACTAAGTTTTGATTAGGTTTGTATGGCGTTGAGTGTAATTGTAGGTCGTAATGTCGTCAATCAACAATTTTTTTTCCAAAACACAAGTCACTTTCTTTCCGAAACTTTTTGCTTTCCACAAACAACTTCACAAAGACAATCTAAATATATCTTAACACTCTATAACACTGATGACACATCACTTACATCAAGATGACATTCAGTAAGGACATAGACATCAAGTTTACAAGATGGCGACAAGGTTACAATGGCGACGGATTTCACAAGTGTCGACAAGGTCAAAATGGCGTCAAGTTACACAATCACTGATGTTTTACACGTTTACAAGATCAAACAAATGTATGTACTTGACGTTCACATCTAGCCTCCATATTCAAACAATTTAATATAATACTATATGAGGATGAGACTTCACGTTGACATTTAAATGTACATTAACTCTGGACGAAAGTCACGTTCACAAATCTAGGTCCAATCTTAAATAAATTTCAATCGTTCAATGAGGACGCGTTATTCACGTTCATTTAAAGCCGGACGATGCCACCACGTTCACACATGTCAGAGTCTTAGACTTGGCTCGTTATCCCTAACACATGTGAGACAAGTACAAGTACAACATGATTGGACTTGAGACACAACGACACGAAGTTCAATGGATTTATTTACCGATCACATGCAATACGATCTAGTTTGGCATGTGATAATCATTACATTACATATATGGTACATCAATACACTTACAGACAACCCACAGCTTACAGTCTATCTCACAAGATGCACAAGCACTCGACTTTCGGGCACAGAACTACACAAGCCTTTCTCTCTCTAGACGTCCTGTCCGGTCCGAGTAGCCCAAGCTGTCTGTCTGTTTCTCGCAACGCGCTTGCCCTCTGTGGATTCGCTTCACGAGGCCTGCGTGCGTCTTGCGTTGTCCTTGCCTGACCGCTGGCTATTGCGTCAGCCAGCAACCTGTAGGCAGGTGACTAATACTCGCCTGGCGGGCGTAACGATGTCCCTGCATCCCTGTTGGGACTTATCTGCCTGGCGGGCGTAACGATGTTCCTGCATCTCATTCAAGATTCTGACAAGTAGAAGTGAAAAGTATATTCCAAAGAGGGTGGGAGCTAGTACACAACCTTGCTTAACTCCACTTCTGATTTCAAACTCTTCAGAAGTTGCACCATCAAACTTGATTATACCCTTCATGCCTGTGTGGAACATTCCACAATGGACAGAAGAGGTGGTGGGCAGCCAATCTTCTTTAGTGCCTTGAACAGACCCTCACGATCTCCTAGGACTTGAAGTCTGCGCAGAACAATTCTGGCAAATACTTGTCCAACAATACATAGAAGTGAGATACCCCTATAGTTGTTCCAGTCGCTCCAATCGCCCTTGTTCTTGTACAGTGTTATGATGCTTGAATCTTTGAAATCCTGTGGGACTTGTCCTTCTCGCCAGCATAGCTCTATTAGTTGGTAGATCTGTAGAGTGGGTGTGTCTTGCCCACTCCTGATAACCTCTATTGGAATCCCATCCTTACCTGGAGCCTTGCCAGATGCAAGTTCATTTATAGCACACTTAACTTCTGTTATGGTGGGAAGTGTGTCCAGGTGGTCAAGAGTTGGTAGAGCCTCTATGGCGTTGAGGGCATCATCCGCTAGTTTGGTCTCACTTGAGTAAAGCTCCAAATAGTGCTCTATCCATCTGTCCATCTGCTGTTTCTTATCAGTTATGATTTCTCCAGTCAAGGTTTTCAATGGTGCACTTCTTTTGATCATTGGACCACAGGCTTTCTTTATTCCTTCATACATGCTTCTGATGTTTCCCTTATCACTTGCGATTTGAATGGACTCACATAACTTGATCCAATAATCATTTGCACACTGCCTGGCAGCCTTTTGCACATCCTTCCTAGCTTGCCTTAGCTCACTCAGAGTGTTACGCGTTGGTCTTTCCTTGTTTCTTAAGAGAGCTATCTTCTTCTTATCAATCAAGGGCTGCAGAGTCTGGCTGTTTGCCGCAAACCAGTCCTGCCTCTTATGATCCACAGTGCCGTAAACCCCTACGGCAGTTTTATAAAGAGTTTCCTTAAGTTGACCCCACTTTTCATTTACTGTACAATTTTCTGGTGTATCAGTGAAAGCGTCTTCAAGTTGCTGTTGAAACTGAAAGCACTTTTCAGGATCGTGAGTGTTAATAATATTAATCCTGGGGCTAGAATTGTGCTTAGCTGTGTAGATTCTGTTTGGTCTCAGTCTAACCCTTGCAACAACCAAAGAATGATCTGTATCACAGTCAGCACTGTGGTAACTTCGAGTCAATGAAATATGGTTCAGATGTTGTCTCCGTGTGATGATGAAGTCCAGCTGGTGCCAATGGCCGGATCTTGGATGTTTCCATGTGACCTTATGCAGCTCTTTTGTTTTAAAAAAGGAGTTTGTAATACATAGGTCATTTCTGGTGCAATGCTCCAGCAGCCTTTGCCCATTTTCATTCATGCGACCGATGTTGTATTTTTCAAGGCGCACTGGCCATGAACTCGAGTCCTTGCCCACACGAGCATTGAAATTACCGAGCATATAAATGTAGTCAGATTTTGGAACTGCCTTGTTCACGGAGTCTAACTCCTCGTAGAACGAATCCTTCACATCATCAGATGAATCGAGTGTCGGTGCATATGCAGCAATAATGGTGGCAAAACCACAAGAGATTGCCAAGCGCAGGGATAATAGCCTTTCATTTCCTCCTTCTGGACTTTCAATCATTCCCAGTAGCGAATTCTTCACTGCAAAGCCCACACCGTGTTGCCTTTTTTTCCGTCTGCCCTTTACCCTTCCAAAAAAGGTGTAATTGTTTTCCCTGAATGACCCTTCCTCAGTGAAGCGAGTCTCCTGCAGGCTAGCAATATCAATGTTAAGACGATTGAATTCGGCATCAATCACAGCCGTTTTTCTCACATCGTCAATATTGGTCAAGTCAGTGGAAAATCCTGGACACATGGTTCTCACGTTCCAGGTTGCAAGCCGTAGCATGAGGTTTCTATTTTTCTTTTTATTAGTACCTGGTGCAATGGTTTTACAGCCTGCGATTCAGATTTTGTCCTAGCCCAAGCACCAATTGAAGCAGGCAGGCTGTGGCGGATCAGCACCCAATTGGCCGGGGGTTGCCCAGCTTGAGGCGGGCGGTAGCTGATCAGTGACACCTGTAGGTGTCTCCCACCGTCAGAGGCAACGCGTGGCGCCCCGTGTCTACGCCAATTGACAGGGACTTATAACCCGTAACAGTTGCCTCCAGCTTGATTCCGAGACCAGTTAAGACCAGGTATGGAGTTATTGCCTCTCCATAGCACAACGCCTGGGCTAAAATATAGAGATCATGTGTTGCCCATGCAGCATGATCCCTCTTTCGACCTGCCTAGTTCACTCCAGAGGAAAGGTAACACCTCTAAATCTGGAACAAGACAAGCTGCAGAAGCTGCCGGATCAGCAAAGCAATGCTCTAACTGTCCGCCTGTCGGAGCTTCGATCCTAGACCAGCCGCCAACCAAGGCTTAGGGCCTGGTCTGCCCTGCCATGACATTTTGTCTTTAGGTTGCATTTCCTCGCACCAGGGTAAGGCTTGTACCCTCCCAATTGCGCTCTTCCGCCCGAAGCCGTTGGCACAATGTGGAGTGTCGGGTTTGGTAAGCGCCGCCCAACGTTCGGCGCTAACAGAAAGCAAGTAGTACCGTCTACTGTTATACGGTAGCTCAGTGATATCTGACTAAGACCTGGCATATGACAATTAAGAATATGTATGTGCTTTATACAAGATAAATTCACAGATTCAACAACAATGACATTACAATAGAATCTCACTCATTCTCATCCTTCATCAGAAATTACAATATTTTCCTGGATGATAATTAAGCATACTGATGTGATTTTACAAATGTTACATTCACATATGTTTAACAATAATGAAATTACACATGGATCACCACATGCTCTAATCAAATACATAGAATTATGTGATATACCCAATCCACATTCATTTATTATGAATCCTAACCATTCTTGCATGGCGGTTGACTAAGCCTTATTATGTTCCTCACAAATGATAACCCCCCCCCCCCCCCCCCCCCATGTTTAACAACAATGAAAATACATTTGACTCACCACATGGGTGCTTTCACCCACCACACAAATGTATGCTTCATATATAAATCTATTTGGCTCCCGTGTGTTCATGGAAAAAAACTACTTGCCTTCTAATGTGTTCATGTAAAAAAACTTACTTGACTGTTACACATTACACTAATTTGTCTTACCAGTGTTTGCACATTTAAAATAGTTACTTCTTAGTGAACTAAGTATTCCTAGTTTCCTAAATCTTAAGTTACCAACTTCTAAATTACTTCTGTTTGGGTTTAACTACTTAAGAAATAAAATGTACAACCCAGGTCTAATGCTTACACATTAACTAAGTTGTTTAACTCGGAGAGAAATCAAACTCACTGTGGTTTTTCCTAATGTACATTTTATCCATAGACTATGATACTGAATATATTATTTAGTTTCTACTAAAGTAATTTCTTAAGAACTAACCACATGGTTTACAACACTTTTATTTACCGACTTCTTGAAAAGGGCGCGCAGACTAACTTAAATTAAAATAAATTGTTGTGTTTACCTTCATGACTTCCAAAACGACGACACAGAGTTCAGGATCACCCCTCGGATTTTCCTCCAAATTCTCTGGCTGCTTCTAGCATTATTTTATTTCTTCTCACACTTTGATTTTCTTCCAATGTTGAGGCTGTAACATTTTGCCATGCCGTCAGATACAGTGGCCTTTCTCCCTCGTGTTGGGCTGGTGAACAAACAGACTCGTTTCCGCCTTGCGTGTCGTATTTATGTTCGATTTTCCCAGTTTAAGTTTTTGGTCTCATCGTCGAAAATGAGTTATTGTAAATTTTGGATTATAGAAGTAAGAAACAAACCAGGACTGTTGAGATGCTAATGTTGAATGTTATTTGCGCAAAATATTCACAGCGATGTTACCGGCTTGTGAAAAAAAAAATAATATCATAGTAGGTATTAGTAAGTAAAGTAAGGAGCAACCAACAACACATATAGATAAGTAGGTATCAGTAAGTAAATTAAGGAGCAAACAACAACACATATGGAAAAGTAGGTATCAGTAAGTAAAGTAAGGAGCAACCAACAACACATATGGAAAAGTAGGTATCAGTAAGTAAAGTAAGGAGCAACTACCAACACATTCGGCAAAGTAGGTATCTGTAAGTAAAGTAAAAGACACTTGTATACATCTTGAATGGTATTTTGTATATGGTGTTAGCCCCATATCTTTACGTTTACTTTCATGGACACTTGATGGGTAATGGGGTCAAAAACATCCGGCGCCTTTACTTGCCAGGTCATGTCCTGGTACCCATGTAAGGCTGGGTCGTCTGGCTTGCGGGTCCAGTTCAAATTTTGTAACGCAGCCATGGGGATTCGAACACTTACTACCAAGCTGGCAGGCAAGTATGCCCATCACTGTGCTACCTCGATGCCCATAGGTAGGTATCAGAGATACACAGTTATAGGTAGGTATTAATGATACACAGTCATAGGTAGGTATTAATGATACACAATCTTAGGTAGATATCGATGACACATTCACAGGTAAGTATCAATGATACACATTCTTAGGTGAGTGTCAATAATAATCAATCATAAATGAGTATCAGTAATACACAATCATAGGTAAGTATGGTTTGGACATACATTGAGACAATAGTGAGTATAGATAGGACATACATTGAGACAACAGTAAGTATGGATATGACATATATTGAGACATAGTAACTACGGATATGACATAAATTGAGACACTATTGACGATGCGAGAAAACCGGCTGTGATTGATGCCGAATTCAATCGTCTTAATATTGATATTGCTGGCCTGCAGGAGACTCGCCTCGCCGAGGAACGGTGACTTACGGAAAACAATTACACCTTTTTTGGGAAGTGTAGAGGGCAGGCAGAAAAAAAGGCAACATGATGTGGGCTTTGCAGTGAAGAATTGGGAATGATTGAAACTGGGAATGATTGAAATTCCAACTGGAGGTAATGAAAGACTATTATCCCTGCGTTTGGCAACCTTTTGTTGTTTTGCCACTATTATTACTGCATATGCACCGAGACTCGCTTCCTCTGATGATGTGAAGGATTCGTTCTACGAGGAGTTAGACTCTGTGATCAAGGCAGTTCCAAAATCCGACTACATTTACATGCTCGGTGATTTCAATGCTCGTGTGGGCAAGGACTCGAGATCATGGCCAGTGTGCCTTGGAAAATACAACATCGGTCGCATGAATGAAAATTGGCAAAAGCTACTGGAACATTGTACCAGAAATGACCTATGTATTACAAACTCCTTTTTTAAAACAAAAGAGCTGCATAAGGTCACATGGAAACATCCAAGATCCGGCCATTGGCAGCAGCTGGACTTCATCATCACACGGAGACAACATCTGAACCAAACATCATTAACTCGAAGTTACCACAGTGATGACTGTGATACGGATCATTCTTTGGTTGTTGCAAGGGTTAGATTGAGACCAAAGAGAATCTACACAGCTAAACATAAATCTAGCCTCAGGATTAATATTATTAACACTCACGATCCTGAAAAGTGCTTTGAGTTTCAACAGCAACTCAAAGATGCTTTCACTGATACATCAGAAAATTGTACAGTAAGTGAAAAGTGGGGAAACTTAAGGAAACTCTTTATAAAACTACGGTGGGGGTTTATGGCACTGTGGACCATAAGAGGCAGGACTGGTTTGCGGCAAACAGCCAGACACTGCAGCCCTTGATTGACAAAAAGAAGATACCTCTCTTAAGAAACAAGGAAAAAACAACACGTAACACTCTGAGTGAGCTAAAGCAAGCTAGGAAGCATGTGCAAAAGGCTGCCAGGCAGTGTGCAAACTACAATTGGTTCAAGTTATGTGAGTCCATTAAAAACGCAAGTGATAGGGGAAACATCAGAAGCATGTATGAAGGGATAAAGAACGCCTGTGTCCAATGATCAAGAGAAGTGCACCACTGAAAATCTTGACTGGAGAAATCATCACTGTCAAGAAGCTGAATGAGAGAACAGAAGTAATAGGAGGATATAAGTTAGGGATAAGACTAAGATAGGATAGAGATAACATCCCTGAACAGGGAATAGCGATTCATGGGATTTTTTTATAAATAAAACAAAAGTCCTTGTCTATCAAGCCTGTGTCCTTAGTACTCTTCTCTATGGCAGTGAAACCTGGACAACTTACTCACACCAAGAGAACAACTTAAACAGCTTTCATATGCGGTGTCTGCGAAGAATTCTTGGTATTAAGTGGCAAGACAAAATCACAAATACTGAAGTATTGGAAAGATCAGGTTGTGTGACAGTTTATTCCATGCTCAGTCTTCGTAGACTTAGATGGATAGGACATCTTAGGAGGATGGACGATGGTAGAATACCAAAGGATATCTTTTTTGGTGAATTACAGATGGGTAAGAGATCTCAGGGTCGGCCTCTACTACGATACAAAGATGTGTGTAAGCGGGACATGATTGATACAGGCATTGATAATGCACATTGGGAGCAAGTCGCCGCTGAACGTGTTGCATGGAGGGCAAATATCAGAAATGGAATAAAGTCAAAGGAGAAAATTATTGCAGAAAAGTCACACACCAAGCGTTTGAGACGTAAGATGGTGCATGATGGTGGAAATGACCACGTGTTCACATGCACCCACTGTGAACGGACATTTACAGCGCAAATTGGCCTTATCAGTCACACTCGCTACCGCCATAGTTAAAAGTTATTATGCCTTTTTAAAGCACAAACTATCGTCTGTCAAGACGGCAAGGTGCCAATGAGTATTATAAATGCATTGAGTGTGATGGTGTGTTGATGATATATGTATGTTCATGTGAGCTCGTGGAGCCAAGTGTAATCAGTACGCAATAAAGCGAATTTACCCTTTATACACCTACGAGTTGATATTCGTGCGGTACAAATGAAGAATCCCTGTATGCCTGTCTAAACTAGGTTGTTGACAATCACTGATAATAAACAGCAGATGGATAGATGGGTAGAGCACTATTTAGAGCTTTACTCAAGTGAGATCAAATTAGCGGATGATGCCCTCAACGACATAGAAGTCCTGCCAACTCTTGACCACATGGACACACTTCCCACCATAACAGAAGTTAAGTGTGGTATAAATGAACTTGCACCTGGCAAGGCTCCAGGTAAGGATGGGATTCCAATAGAGGTCAACAGGAGTGGGCAACTCACACTCACTCTGCAGATTCACCAGCTAATAGAGCTTTGCTGGCGAGAAGGACAAGTCCCACAGGATGTCAAAGATTCAAGCATCATAAGACTGTACAAGATCAAGGGCGATCGAAGCGACTGTAACAATTACAGGAGTATCTCACTTCTGTGTATTGTTGGGAAAGTATTTGCCAGAATTGTTCTGCGCAGACTTCAATTCCTGGGAGATCAAGTCTACCCCTAATCACAGTGCGGCTTCCGACAGAACCGGTCTACCATTGATATGATATTCTTATTGCGACAAATGCAAGAAAAATACCGGGAACAAAATCAATCACTGTTTATTGCCTTCATCGACCTCACAAAGGCATTTGATCTCGTCAGCCGTAAGGGTCTGTTCAAGACACTAAAGAAGATTGGCTGCCCACCAACTCTTCTGTCCATTGTGGAATTGTTCCACACCGGCATGAAGGGTATAATCAAGTTTAATGGTGCAACTTCAGAAGAGTTTGAAATCAAAAGTGGAGTTAAGCAAGGTTGTGTACAATCCCCCAGCCTCTTTGGAGTAAACTTTTCACTTCTACTGAAACATGCCTTTCGTGATCAGGATGCCGGTATATACATTCATTCACGCTCAGATGGCAGCTCTAATAATGCTCAGAGATTGAAGGCCAAGACCAAAATTGGGAGGGTACTAATCAGAGACTTGCTTTATTCAGATGATGCTGCAATTACGACCCACCCTGAGGAAGAATTACAACATCTACTATCTGCATCCTCCAATGCTTATTCTGAATTTGGTTTAACAATTAACAAAAAGACGACATAGATTATGTCACAAGGTGCACATGGCGTACCTCAATCTTTATTGACGACACCGAATTGAAGATAGTAGACCAGTTTTCATAGACAAATTATCCCTAGATCAGGATTGGTAAGGCAACAACAGCAATGAACTTGTTAGCAAAAAGAGTCTCGGAGAACAGGAAGCTTACTGCCAAAACAAAAGTCCTTGGCTACCAAGCCTGTGTCCCTAGTACTCTTCTTTATGGCAGTGAAACCTGGTCAACTTACTCACACCAAGAGAAACGTTTAAACGGCTTTCATATGCGGTGTCTGCGAAGAATACTTAGTATTAAGTAGCAAGACAAAATCACAAACACTGAATTATTGGAAAGATCGGGTTGTGTGACGGTGTGTTCCATGCTCAGTCTTTGTAGACTTAGACTGTTAAGACACGTTAGGAGGATGGATGATGGTAGAATACTAAAGGCCATCTTTTTTGGTGAATTAGAGATGGGTAGGAGATCGCAGGGTCGGCCTCTACTACGATACAAAGATATGTGTAAGCGGGACATGATTAATACAGGCATTGATAATGCACATTGGGAGCAAGTCGCCGCTGAACGTGTTGCATGGAGGCAACTATCAGAAATGGAATAAAAACAAAGGCGAAAATGATTGCAGATAAAGCACAGACAGAGCGTGAGAGACGTAAGATGGTGCATGATGGTGGAAATGACCATGTTTTCACATGCATCCACTGTGGACGAACATTTACAACGCGAATTGGCCTTATCAGCCATTCGCCATCGCCATGGGTTGTAGTTATTATGCCTTTTTGAAGCACAATGTACCAAACTATCGTCTGTCAAGACAGAAAGGTGCCAATGTATGAGACAATAGTAAGTAAAGTATGGATAGGACATGCATTGAGACAATAGTATTTAGTAAGTATGGATAGGAAGTATGTGAGCTGTGAAATTCATGTGGAATGCTTTTACATCTGTCCGCTGTTGCTTGTACAGAGAACTGCATGTTAGGAACAATGGCTACCGGCTGTTGCTGAATTGCCTTTTCGGTTCACGTGTGCATTTTTCAGGAGACTCCTGGGAGTCGACGCTGGAGCTACGGAGTTCGTGCTGTGTGCGGCGCTTTCAGCGGGTCGCCCTGGGGAAAGATACCGAGCCAAGTGACAGAACACTGGTCAATGAAGATTTTCTGGTGACTGCCGATTCCATCGACGATGAACTGTAATTTTCGTGGAGGACTTTTGTGTTGGCATTCTGGCGGCGGCATTGTGCACAGTGTACCTGTGCGGGCTGTTGGCTTGCCGAGACTTCTGTCTGTCCACATGTCAAATTGGAAAATGAGGAGCATATTGTGTGATTTTCACTGGCACAAGAACGGAGCATAATGGGGACGACCCGTTGCCGTGAAGTTGGAACCGCGACTAACTAACTATCTAGGACATACGCTGAGACACGAGTAAGTATGGATAGGACATTCATTGAGACAATAGTAAGTAAATTAAGGATCGGACATACATTGAGACAATAATAAGTATAAATAGGACATACATTGAAACAATAGTACGTATAGATAGGGCATACATTGAGACAACAGTAATTATAAATAGGACATATATTTAGACCAGAGGTTCCCAAACCACGGCCCGCCAGCTATCAGAAAGTGGCACGCGAAGCCTCGTTATTTAATATAATTTATTTTCATAATTTCAAAAATGCACTCGGAGTGCCCCGTCATCGTGCGATAATTTACTCTGCTAGTCCTTGTTATGCTCAGATATTATCGAATGTTCAGTTCGCAACGAAACGTTATGAAGTTCCCCTATCCCAGCCTTGTCGACCAATCAGAGTGCGCCTTGTTGTAAACTGTTTAGCAGAGTCGGCAGTATTGTGTTGAAATTATATTTTTTTTCAAATAAACATTTACCATTAAAGCCAATAAGCATGAGTGTGGAAAATCGAAAATCAAACAATGGTGAAAAGCGAAAATGTGAAGACGTTGCTTGTCGTGAATTCAAGGAAGACTGGGCGGAGAAATTTATGTTTATGCCTAGCCGTAGTGGTAGACCAGTTTGCTTAACTGTGGATTTTGTGTTTCTGTTACAAAATTTTTTTTTATCTGGAACGACACTTCACGGACACACATTCAGACATGAATGCCCAATATCCGATCAATTCGGAGTTAAGAAAAGATTTCATATCTAAAAAGAATGTTCTCTGACCAGGCAGCAGTCATTTTTCACTAAAGGCTAACGAACAGAGCAGGAGTGCTGTTGTTGTGTCGTACGAAGCTGCCTGCTTCACCGGCAGCTGATCAAATGATTTTATTCTGGCGACAATTGCCTGTCGAACAATTTGAACACTTGCGTTCATTCGCCCAGAGATACATCAGTCCTTTTGGTTCGACTTACAGATGCGAGCAGTCATTTTATGCAATGACCGTTATAAAAAAAAAAAAAAAAAAAAAAAAAAGAAGCAAGCAACGTTCCAGACTCACCGACAGTAACCTAGCTGCGCTTATGACTTTCGGCACGACAGATTTGTGCCCAGACATTGATAAACTGGCATCTGAACTTAAGTAACTGGTTATGAAGAATAGTTACAATTGTAAATTAATTACATTGATAGCGATTTTCGAAACTGCTTTAAAATTTATTGTTAAATAAACTTTTGATTTTAAGCAAAAAATGTACTGACACTGATTGCCTTTAAAGATTTAGAATTTCATTGCCGAAAGTTAAGAAGGGTCAGAGTGATATTGCACGACTTTTATAATTTTACTAGCTGACCCGGCCCGGCTTCGCCCAGTCCTTGGTGGGGAGCATCTCATTTAATTCATATAAGTAGTCATATAAGTTCCCGTTCCCGTTACCGACTATCTGTCTGTCTGTCTGTCTGTCTGACTCGGCCCGGCATCGCCCAGTCCTTGATGGGGAGCATCTCATTTAATTCATATAAGTAGTCATATAAGTTCCCGTTCCCGTTACCGACTATCTGTCTGTCTGTCTGTCTGTCTGTCTGTCTGTCTGTCTGTCTGTCTGATCTGGCCCGGCATCGCCCAGCTCCTGGTGTGGAGCATCTCATTTACTTCATATAAGTAGTCATATAAGCTCACGTTCCCGTTCCCGACTATCTATCTGTCTGTCTGTCTGTCTATCTGTCTGTCTGTCTATCTGTCTGTCTGTCTGTCTGTCTGTCTGACCCGGCCCGGCTTCGCCCAGTCCTTGGTGGGGAGCATCTCATTTAATTCATATAAGTAGTCATATAAGTTCCCGTTCCCGTTACCGACTGTCTGTCTGTCTGTCTGTCTGTCTGTCTGACTCGGCCCGGCATCGCCCAGTCCTTGGTGGGGAGCATCTCATTTAATTCATATAAGTAGTCATATAAATTCCCGTTCCCGTTACCGACTATATGTCTGTCTGTCTGTCTGTCTATCTGTCTGTCTATCTGTCTGATCCGGCCCGGCTTCGCCCAGCCCCTGATGGGGAGCATCTCATTTAATTCATATGAGTAGTCATATAAGTTCCCGTTCCCGACTGTCTGTCTGTCTGTCTGTCTGTCTGTCTGTCTGTCTAATCATTTATTGGTTGCAGTTAGAACAACCTCAGATAAACGAAGACCAACTTACAAAAAGCATTAGAAAGAGCACTTGAAAGATCTTTACATCTTCCCCAACAATTAACTTGGGTAAATGGAGCAGCGGCAGCAGCAGCAGAAGAAGAAGAAAAAGGAGGAGTAGGAGCTGGGAGGAGGAAGAGGGAGGAGGAGGGAGGAGGAGGGAGGAGGAGGATGGAGGAGGGAGAGGGAGGAGGGGGAGGAGAAGAGGAAGAGGGTAGGAGGTGGAGGAGGGGAGAGGAGGAGGAGGAGGAATATAACGCATATGCCTGTAGATTTAATAATGGCTGAAGTTGTTCCATGTCTTCTCAGAGTTGGCGACAGTGTAAAGAAATATAAAATCTTCAAACTTGATAGAGATAAGGTAACTATTATTTATTTATTCTTTAAGCAAAAAAAGATGAGTTACAATGTTATGCATTATGCATTATTTTTATGAAAACTTTGAAAATGCCTTACAGATTGTATCATTATTTATTATAACTCATATGCCGGTACATAACTATGGACAAAGAGTTTATAAATCTTTGAAAACGATGCCACAATATGACTATAAGTTATACAGAAAAGTTATGCCCCTTGAAATAACTTTTACAGAGTTAAGTCCCCTGAGATATATGAAATTATAATGAAAAATGAAATAATATTGGGTAAGCAGCCGATTTCACACTAAACAAATATGACAGTGGGCTGCGCTGGAATGAAAGGAAGACGTGTAGAAAATTTCATCTCAATCGGATAGGCCGCTCGCGAGCGCATAAAGGACATATGGACATACATACAGACAGACAGACAGACGGAGATCGCCTTTTATATATAAGATAACGTTGTGGCCGGCTTAACTACCGAAAATAGTAGATATGGCCCTCTGCTTGAAAAGCTTGGGAACCACTGATTTAGACAATAGTAAGTAAAGTAAGCATATGACATACATTGAGACAATAGTGAGTATGGATAGGACATACAATGAGACAATATTAGAATAGTGTAACTACAGGGTGTTTGTAAAGTCTCACTACACTTTGTATGTAGGACAACTGTTTGTTGGAGAATATATTTTCCGTCTTTCCAGACGGAAAACATACTCTTCAATACACAGCTGTTCTACATAAAAAGTGTAGTGAGACTTGAAATACACCCCGTAGAAAGACCTCTGTCTGCAACCCACAGAGCAAGAAAAAAAAAGAGGAAGGCCCAACAACACACGGAGAAGAGAAGTGGAGACGTGGACAAGGCAGCAGAAATATAGTACGGCTTAGCGTGAGTTGTTTGGGGGCCTATGACCCCAATGGGGGACACATGGAGAAAGAGATGTGTCAACGTCTTGCATCGCACACAGGCACTCTAGCTTCTTCATACGCACTCAAAGAATCATCAGTCGTGCACATGGTACGTTTATAATTTATTTCAGGCGAACCTGACATAATTACAAAGTATACACAGACGGTGGCTGCCTTACATAAATATACAAATGCCGCCTTACATACGATTATCGCACACAGTCAGTTACACAATCCTATACTCGCTATCTTCAACTAGCACTCTCGCAAGCTAAGCATTTGCTCTCGAATAACACAAGCGTCCTCCCCTGAAAACTGTCTGGTCCCGTCTGACGTCCCCAAGCTAGTTGGCTATACTTGTCGCACTTGACCCCATGCTGTCCGTAAACCCCGTGCAGTCCTAGCAGCAGTCTCGTTGTACTGCAGTCCGTTCGTGCTAAGCAGGGTTATTCAATATACTTCCATCTAGTTCGTTCAGTGCAGTGTCCCGTGAACTAGCGTCACCCGGCTTGGTCCTGCCGGTGTCCTGTCTATGACACGTTTCGTTTGTGTCCCCCCTAAGTCATGTCTCCACGTTATCTACTGTCCTGTAGATGTCCTGTCTTACGACCACTCTGTGTCTTGACTTGTGTCCTGTCTCTACTCTATCGCTATATTGCAAATGTCCTCATATATGTCCTATATGTCGTTAACTAAGTCGTTCTACTCTATTCTGTCCCTTGTCCTCTCTATGTCCTGTACCTACCCTTCAACACTCTGACATTCTCCCATGCGCCCCCCCCCCCCGGTATTGTGTCACCGAATTCATTCTAATAGGTGTGACACAATGTCGTATAGCATGTAAAAAATTAGTCGGAAATAATTTGTCAGTGTGTTGTAGGAATTCGTCAAACACTCTACTTAGGTACCACTCTGACTCATATGAGTATGAAACCAAGTTGACGTATCTACCCACTGGTCTATGATCAGTGTAACATACTTGTAATGTTGCCAAGAGTCACTACTCCCCTACATTCCACTACTGGAAGCTGTATCGAACCAAGGTCAGTTTGTCTTACAAGTATGGCTAAGTCATAAAATGCACTACCTCTCAAAACATCCAAAATTGATGTCCCGAAACAATTTGTTCCTTTTACGGAGACAAATCATGAATATATTATTCATGGCTCCTGTGAAATGTTACCTCAAAATCTTTTACAAGCTCTGTGTCTGCTGAACTCTACCTGTCTAGCTTTCGCTTGTTGATAGATTTTACAACTGTGTATTCATAATTCATATTAATCTTTTGTGTCCCCTGTAACAGTGTGATCTCCCTTACTTCAAAATTGATGTTTGTACATTATATGTTTGTATTCTGTTTGTTTGCGTGTTCTATTCTTCTTAGTGTATGTTCAAATTAGAAACGTAGATGTATGTCTATAATTCGTGTAATTTAGGTTTTCAAGTGTCACAGGTAGGTTTCTAAATCTCACAAATGAAGGCTTATGCTCAATTTCTGAGATGAGTCGCCGAACTGGGATTCTGGAAAACATCACCATAGTTGCAATGTAATTGTGGCTTGAACACATATAAAACTGCACGCTCACATGTGTTACACAGAAGACGAAGACAAATCATAAAAAAAAAAACATGTGTGCAAAAAGGCGCACCAATATTCATACCTTTCATTTTAATGCATTCATTGCTTCTCTCATACACTTTTCGCTCACTCAGACAATGTATTATTAACAATGTTTCTCATGTTGAAATAAAAAAAACGCTCGTTTTCAACATTTAACGAGCTGACATACAGTGCATTATTTTAATGGCAATAAGTTCTATCGTACACTAATTTATTTACAAAATTGTTCGATTGCTCTGGGCAATAATAAGGGAAAAAACTGTAATTACCTTGTTGTACTTTGGTCTACTGGATGTTATTAATCAAGGAAATGTAATTTAACTAAACTAACTAGCTATAGTAGAGATGTGTTAACTCCCTTAAAGGACAATGTTGTTACTTAATTAAATTAAGACATTTTAACTGTATTTAATTCTAAATTAATGCAATTTCTTGCATGATAAAGTAATGTTACTAGTCATTAACAAAGTAGTCTACGTTAGAGAAATGTAATTTGTAATATACTACTTTAGTTGCTGTTAATTGCCTAAATATTACTTTACTTTGTAGCGTAGCTAAGTAAGTTTGCATATTTCTAAGATCTATGTCATTTAACTTATTGATACATTTATGTGAATATATAAATTGGTATTATATTCTAGCCAAAAGGGAAAATTTATTGATAGTGCAACTTCAATAAAAATAAGTTGAAATCGGTACATGTTATGTTTATCATCATATCAATAATGTAATCTAACTATGTACACTAACTATGTAGTCGTTCCAGATGACGGCGATGATGTAGCGTCGTTCCTCTGCTCGACTGCGAATTCTGAGGGTCTGGTCAGCAAGTCGGCTAAAGTGTTTTTGGAACCTCTTAATGTGTTTCACGGAAAACGAGTAGTTCTGTAGAATGAGGGCCCAACGATAGATGCGATTGTTCTTCGGTTGCCCTTTCTCAATGACTGTTAATGGGGAATTGTCAGTTTCAACGAAGAAATGTATTCCAACAAGATACCTATTCAATTTAGTAATACAATACACAATCGCGAGGGCTTCCAGTTGAGAAACTCCGTACTTTGATTCTACTGGAGTGAGCTTCCTTCTGACGTATACTATTGGATGGAAACTACCTTCGTAGGCCTGGAGAAGCACTTCCGAGATGGTCGTGGTGCTCGCGTCTGTTCTGAGGGTATAAGTTAGGTCTCGGTTAGGTAACCTCAAAATAGGGATGTTACTAAAATAATACTTTAGTTGTGACATTGCGTTATTTAAAGTAGCATCTTGTACATTGAATTTTGCATTCGTTTTCAACAAATCTGAAAATACACTAGTAATTTGTGCCAGATTTGGTATGAACTTGTTGCAATAGTTCACCAGGCCTAACAAGCTTCTCACTTGTTTCTTAGTTGTTGGCATCGTGAGGTTTAGAATTTTAGTCACGATCTTATCATCAGTACTCAAGTGGCCTTTAGATATTTTATGGCCTAGAAATTCAATTTCTGCCAGTGCCAACTCTACTTTTGTTGGTTTCACAGTGAGTCCAAACAATTTATCCTATCGAAGACGTGTTGCAATGTCTGTGTATGAGACGTCTAGTCTGTCGTATGTACACAAATATCGTCTATATAAGTCGTATGTTGGGTACTCCATGTAAAAGTTGTCTAGTGAGACGGACAAAAGTAGCAGTTGCATTGCGTAAGCCGAAAGAAAGAAAGCGCCACTGGTATAGACCAAGAGGTGTTGCAAAGGCTGTAAGATGTAGAGAATTTTCATGCATAGGGATTTGCCAGTAGCCTTTGGTGAGGTCTAGCTTTGAGAAAATGATAGACTCTGATATATTTAAGATGATATCGTCGCAAGAAGGGATTGGCTCTGCGTGTGTCTTCTTGATTGCGTTTAGTTTTGGATAATCGACGCAGAGTCGAATAGTAGAATCTTTCTTTTTCACTAAGACAATCGGGAAAGAGTACTCCGATTGGGATTTCTGAATTATCCCATGAGATTCAAGACTAAGAATGTCTTTGTCGAGATTGTCCCTATAATTTAGAGGGATGGAGTACGGTCGACATTTAATAGGTGTGTCGTCAGTGAGAATGATGGAATGCTGTATCCTATTTGTTATACCTGGAATGTCTGAAAAGATGGTTTTGTAATCTGTCAGTAACTGTATTATCTATTGTTTTTGTTCGTCTGTTATTTTGGGGCAAAGATGTATGCTGTCGATCGTTGTCGTACTGGCAGTTCATTGTCGTCATCCATTGTCTGGTTAATTACTGTGGTTGCAGCGTGTTCGTCGTCTGTTTCCTGTCCTTGTCTACAGTAGTATGGTTTGAGCATGTTGATATGGAACATCTTGTATTTATTGTTCAGAGATATTTCATAATCGACATTAGATATCTTTCTCACTATCTTAAATGTCCCTTGCCATGGCGTTGATAATAAATCACTATTATCAGGTAGTAACAACAAAACCTCTTGCCCAGGTTCCAATTGCAAGGTTTTTGCACCTTTATTGGCATATTGGCGGTACATCTGTCCTTTCTGTTCCAAAGATGTTTTCGCTAATGCACACGCTTTCATGATCTTATCGCGTTTGTTCGTAACTACCTCATATGGTAATGATGGTTGTGGGATATCTGAGGTGTTAGTTAACATCTGATTATAGATGTTCAGGGGTCCCCGTGGGTTTGCCCCATAAATCAGCTCGAAAGGTGAGAAGCCCGTGCTTGCTTGCAGGACTTCTCTATAGGTGAACAACACTGTTGGTAACAGTATGTCCCAATCAGATGGGTTTTCTGCTGTCACCTTCGCTAGCATATGCTTAAGATCCCCGTTGATCTTTTCTACAATCTCATTCGCTGCCGGTCGATATGGGGTCGTGAAGCATTGCTTAATCCCTAACAATTTTGTAACAGCTTGCGTTGCAGCTGATATAAATTGTGTCACTCGGTCGGATAAGATAGTCTGGGGAAATCCGAAGCGAGAAAATAGATGTAGGAAAACTTCGACTACATCTTTTGAGCTGATGTACTTCAGTGGGACAGCTTCGGGCCACCGTGAACAAATATCCATTCGAGTTAAAATAAATCTGTTGCCTTTGTTGGATACCAGATTTAAGGGTCCAACTATGTCAACAGCGACACACTCAAACGGTCTAGAGGCCAGTGTTGTTGATTGGACCTCTGCTGTGACATGTTTACCCTTCTTCACCAGGTGTTGACAAATGGTGCATGATCGGAAATAATTGTTTACGTCGGCACAAAATTTTGGCCAGTAGAACTGTGAGAGAATTCTGGCTCTTGTTTTTTCATAACCCATGTGGCCAGCAAACGGCGAATCATGTGCGATTCGCAACACTGTTTGACGATGTTTATTCGGTAACACCGTTTGCTGGATTTCGTGGTTATCTCTCTTGTACATTCTGGTAAGTATATAATTCTCTAACATAAAATACCATGAAGCATTTTTGACTTGCTTTCGTTTATTCCCCTATGAACCTAAAATAGGGTGACAATGTTACATCTGCTTGTTACGCCTTTTTGAACTCTTCTGTGGTTTTATTGGCCACAGTACCATTAGGTGAAATGAATTGCAACGTTTCATTCTGTAGATCGTCCCGTTCTTTGGCTGTTACGGACCTTGTTGTTGCATTAGCCTTATTAAAATGGGTTTCTTCCCAGGCTTTGATTCCACTAGCGGTACAATTTTTAACATCTGGCAAACAACCAATAATTAGATCTGTGCAATGATTGTCTAAGATCGCGCACGTAAACGTGCCTGATAAGAAAGGTGCACAGATGCGAGCTGTAGCTAGTGGGTATTTCTCCACATTGCCAGAAAAAGTTCAGCAATTACCAAAATCACCTGTATAAACTTATGGCCTTGCCAGTTCCTTCCTTAGTCCGATTAAGGTACTACCAGAATCAATAAAGACTTGACAAGGTGTATCATTTACCATACCATAGTGGAACTCTAATTTCCTCTGTAGGAAACTGCTGCGTTTGCGTTTTCTCCTGAAAACGGAACTGTATGACCGCATTTGAATACTCCATCCTCGTGAAACTTATGACAAGTTTGACATCTATCATAATTGAGGATATCAATTGCTGCAAGAACATTCTCATCACAATCTTTCATTTCCTCTACCTCACACTCGCTTTCAGAAGATGAGTCAAAGAGTACTTCATTCCCACTTCTCAATCTTTGACGGCCTTCACATTTAGAACTATAATGCCCATAAGCTTTACAAAAATAGCATTTAACAGCACGCCGGTAAGTTTCTCTTTTACCTTGCTGTTTTTTCACCATCATATCCAGGTGAGCTGGATAACCTGGGTTTGCATCACACATTTGAAATTGAAAATGAGAAAATTTACAGTATGGACATTGTGGTGCATTGGATCTTTGTTTCTCTCTGTATTTGAATGGTTTCAGTGGTTTAGTGTTTGCTGCTGCTACAATATTTTTTTCGTCGCTGTTAGAACTAAAGATGTTTCTATTGGAAGAAAAATAAGCTGACTCTTTCTTTTCTAATTCTTCTAAAGATTGAACATCAGACTGTTGTACAAAATTTGCAAAATGGCTTGGAATTATTGAAATAATGTTGTCCATAATCATTAAATCTCTTAGCTTTTCATAGCTCTTTTTTTTATCTTTCCAGCTTTCAGCCACTTATTATATGTATCTTGTACGTAGGAAACGTATTCAATGAACGTCTGATTTATTTTTGGTTCTAGTTTGGAAAACTGTAACTGATACCCTGGTGCATTTAACAAACAGTGCTGCATGATACGTTGGTGTATATAGTCATAATCGTTCCTTAGTTCTTGTGGAATAGATTCTATTACTTTCAAAGGCTTCCCTGAGAGATTTTTCATATAGATCATGGCCCAGTGTACTATCGGAAACTCTTGGCATTTTAATTTGAACTCAAAGTTCTCGGACCATGCAGAAATGTAGTCGCTTTGGCAGAATGGTTTCACTATACCTTTATACTTATTGTATTTATTTTCTTCTTCTTTACTTTTCAACTTTGTAGTTGCAATGTGCACATGAGATTCGACCTCCAGTTCTTTCATCTTCAACTGGGTCTGTGCTTCAATCTCTAATTGTTTCTCTTTCAACTTTATTTCTTCTGATCTTTGCGCCAATTCTAATTCTTTAATTTTGGTAGCTTCTGCTAGCTCCTTTAGTTTGGTAGCTTCAGCTAACTCTGCTAGCTCTTTTTTATGTAAGCGTGCTTGCGCTCTTTCCTCCCATTCTGCATCTTTTGCCTCTTTATACTTCTTCTCTGCCCACTGTTCTAATCTGTCCCCAGTGTATCCTGGAACTTTCCCTGCCTCAATGCACTCTTTTAAAGTTGACATTGTTACAAGTTATGTTCACAAATTACAATGGCTAATGATGATACAGTGCTTGCATAAAATTCAATAATACAGGTATTAATTTACAGTTTTGTAACACAATAAGATGCTACTTTAATTCACACTGTCATAAAATGGGGTACTATCTGATTTCTGTAACTCTTGCTTTTCACCCCGCCCTCGAGGATAACTTTCTGATCGATACTGTTACAGTATCTGGGCTGTTGGTATCACCTTTACTCTCTACTTCTTGTGTGTGGAGAAGAAACAATTAGTATCGAAGCAAAGCCACAAACAAACCAAAACATATTTGTCTATCAAGTCCAATTTTCAGAGGGGAGAACTGGAATGCGTAATATATATTTGTTAGTTTTGTTGGTTGTCTTGTCTTCTGTCGTGTTAGTAATGTATCGTCATATTCAACAGCCGTGGGACATCAACTGAAACGTCATCCTGAAAATATGCTGCATATCAATTTATCACATCAATTCATTAAATGTACATATGCCTTCAATTTCAGTCAATATTCACTCGTTCCTTTTTCATTTGTAGTTGAGTTTTAAATTGCGTTCAGTTAGTTTTACACACACTTGGTGGATTCAGTCTTACTTTCAAATTCAGATTTTACACGCTCACGCAGGCGGTGGATTCAATCGTAACCTTCTGACACCAGATAAGCTGCCTGTCAACGTCTTGCATCGCACACAGGCACTCTAGCTTCTCCATGCGAACTCAAAGAAACATCAGTCGTGCACATGGTACGTTTATCATTTATTTTAGGCGAACCTGATATAATTACAAAGTATACACAGGCGGTGGCTGCCTTACATAAATATACAAATGCCGCCTTACATACGATTATCGCACACAGTCAATTACACAATCCTATACTCGCTATCTTCAACTAGCACTCTCGCAAGCTAAGCATTTGCTCTCGAACAACACAAGCGTCCTCCCCTGAAAATTGTCTGGTCCCGTCTGACGTCCCCAAGCTAGTTGGCTGGACATGTCGCACTTGACCCCGTGCTGTCTGTAAACCCCGTCCTGTCCTAGCAGTCTCGTTGTACTGCAGTCCGGTCGTGCTAAGCAGGGTTATTCAATATACTACCGTCTAGTTCGTTCAGTGAAGTGTCCCGTGAACTAGCGTCACCCGGCCTGGTTCCTGCCGGTGTTCTGTCTATGACACGTTTGTGTGTCCCCCCCCCCTAAGTCCTGTCTCCACGTTATCTACTGTCCTGTAGATGTCCTGTCTTACGACCACTCTGTGTCTTGACTTGCGTCCTGTCTCTACTCTATCGCTATATTGCAGATCTCATCTATGTCCTATATGTCGTTAACTAAGTCTTTCTACTCTATTCTGTCCCTTGTCCTCTCTATGTCATGTACCTACCCTTCAACACTCTGACAAGATGAGTATATACGTTTGACAAGCTTGTACACCAGGTGAGTGTTTACATGTGTCACCAAATAATATCTCCCAGTTCTCAGCGTAGATGTAACTAGCAGAACTGAACCTTTCCCAGTGAAACTAAAAATCAAGATTTTAATATGGGACTAACAGAATATTTATGTGGTAAACTATTATGAAATACATTAAATAAAGATATCATCATTTTCCGATGGTGGAAAAGTAAAAAAAACTCAGATCGTCAGAAGTTATGCCCCTCTCCCGAACGTTTCAGCCCTTTACCTTCATGGCACCATTTGGGGATGTGGGATTTACGCCGGTCACGACTCCTGGTGTCTTTCTCCTGCGGTATGTTCGCACAGTACACTGTGTCGAGTTGTTCGATTCCCTTTTTCTACATGTCTCAAATATCGTGCACCCGGTGCTTCGTGCCCTTATACATATTCAGCATCTTCGGCCGTGAGAAGCCAGTTTTTTTCCCGTTTCCCGACCGTTCTTCTCTGTCGTCGCCTCCGCATCGGCAGTTCGCTACGCACCACTAGGCGTCGTTGCCGCCATGTTGTCTTCTTCGTACCCCGTTCAAAGGTCACGGAGCAACACTCGCGCTCGCCTCGTTGGAAGCCAGCTCGTCCTCTAGGCTAACTGGTTGTGGGCTTAGTCTCCCCAACCCGCACGCCTTCTCTGATGTGGAGCGCGGTCCTCGCAAGAAGATTTACATCACAATTAGCAACTTTGCCGAAGGCTGGAATTCGACCGATATATCCTTTGATCCTGGTGACTGCTACAACGTGGTGTTACGACTACACTGCAGAGTCATATTCTCAAGTGTACAACACTCATATAGAGGGAAGGCTAAGGAGTCGACACGATACAGTAAAACTTCCAAATCTTAGTTGGCTGTTCGCTAGCATCTGTTGTACAGTAACGTATGTGGCCCATGTTCCTGCTAACCCAAACATTATCTGCTTGGAATTATCAGGTATATGCAGCTGGATAGATGGATTGATGGATGTATAGATTGGTGGATGTATGGATGGATGGAGCGTTGTATCTACACATTCGCGCAATATCAGCGATGATGTACACAATATTTCAGCCAAAGTATCATTTATTGTTTCCTCATGACATGATATATATCTTTGCATTATGCACCTGACGAGATGCCGTGAAATATATCAGGCAAGAAATCAGTTTTATATTATCGTTAAATATTTTATTTATGACGTCTGTGTTTAAATTCTCTAAGAAAATACAATATTTTGAAAGAAAAAAATAAATGAAACATGGACAGAATATATTAGAGAGTTCACGATGATGATGGAAGATCAGAAACAAACAACTGCGATCAATGTGAAGGACCACCAATACTGACAACACAAGTTTTAGATGCTATACAACACATGAGGAAAGGCAAATTCCCGTGCCCATATAACATTACATAGTCCACTGAAGCCGGTCTCTCTAGCCGAGGGGTTACACGACTTTCTCCGTAATCCCGTTTATCCACGCAGGGTCTCGCAGCGCGCAAGAATTGGAAGCGATTCTACCCGCGCTAGTGACTGGCGGGATATCTGAGCCGGCCGCCTAGAAAGAAATGGCAAACTACTGAGCGTAATCTTGCAAAGAAATCAACAATCAGTTGAAAGATGCTGATGTTGACAGCGATGTCCTGTATAGGATATGCGAATTTTTTTTTTTTTTTAAAGTCCACTGAAAAAAGTGTGTCCTTTATTTGATTGTCCGTTTGTTCGCTTTGTTCTATAACAAACAGCATACTTACACTATAATGTTTCCGTCCTGTAAAGCTGGCCTCATATCAATGGTGCACTGCCCGCTGCGGCCCTTGTGTTGCAGAGAAAACTTGCCCCAATAATCCTCCACTTGCTGCCTAATTTCTTCAAGGTCCCGGGAACTGGGACCAAGAGGTACACCTGAAAAAGTTGGTTGAATAGGGACAGTAATCGGAGTGGAATCGTTTGCTATCCTGTAAGATATCCTGAGAGTGTTACACTCAGGCCTGATGTGGCTTTGTTAGTGGTATGATGCTGAATAGTTATATAAAACAAGGTACACACAATTAAGTAAAAGACAGCAACAGTTCAGGACTATAGTTAAATACGCCGTGTATGTGTATTATTCCTCCCCACGACGCTTAACGGCAGAAGTGGAAGATGATGATGATGATGATGATGATGATGTGTATTATTGCACGTATGCGTGTGTGAATGAGTGTGTATGTGTATCAATGTGTGTATCCGTATGTGAATGTGTGTAAGCGTATGTGAATACTGCATATGTATGTATGTATGTATGTATGTATGTATGTATGTATGTATGTATGTATGTATGTATGTATGTATGTATGTATGTATGTATGTATGTGTGTGTGTATGTATGTATGTATGTATGTATGTATGTATGTATGTATGTATGAATGTATGTATGTATGTATGTATGTATGTATGTATGTATGTATGTATGTATGTATGTATGTATGTATGTATGAATGTATGTATGTATGTATGTATGTATGTATGTATGTATTTATGTATGTAGGTATGTATGTAGGTATGTATGTATGTATGTATGTATGTATGTATGTATGTATGTATGTATGTATGTGTGTGTATGTATGTATGTATGTGTTTGTATGTATGTATGTATGTATGTATGTATGTATGTATGTATGTATGTATGTATGTATGTATGTATGTATGTATGTATGTATGTATGTATGTATCTATGTATGTATGCATGCATGCGTGCGTGCGTGCGTGCGTGCATGCGTGCATGCATGCATGCATGCATGCATGCATGCATGCATGCATGTATGTATGTATGTATGTATGTATGTATGTATGTATGTATGTATGTATGTATGTATGTATGTATGTATGTATGTATGTATCTGTGGGGGGTATGGGATGTAAGGCATTGGTAGTACCTTTCGTAAAGATGGCTGTCACTCCCTTTTCAAGGGACCATCCCCCACTGGTCCAAGCCTGACATCCAGCTCATGCCTGTGGCTCCTAGTAGCTGTCAGCAGCGACAGCGGCCACCCTTCGGGGCAACAGCTGTTACAGGCTGGCTAAATCAGGCATATGTAGCCAATTTGGTATCAAACTGATCGGTGAATTAGGGAATGCCTACCCAGCATGGACAGGATTCGGCAGGCTGAGCGGAAGAAATCATTCCTGATTCAACGGGCAAGACGTCTTTTACCTGCAAAGCGTTGTGGAACGTAATTAGCACGGCAAGGCACGTAGAGCGCCCTTGTCATCCACTGCACCTGTATCCGTCTCCAGTCGTCTTGACTTGTCTTGCCACTGGAGTCAGATGGACTCAGTCGAGAGAGCGAGGTCGACGAATTGCGCAACTCTTCCTTACTTTAATCCAATTCATCGCGCAAGTCATTCTTCATCCAACGTCATATATCACCTTCAAGACCTGTGGCGAAAGGCGAGCGGCGAAACGGCAGGCGTAGGTAAGCTGGCAGCCATAATCGCAGGCCTGCACACAGGTTTCTCAGGCTATATATATATATATATATATATATATATATATATATATATATATATATATATATATATATATATATATATATATATATATATATATATATGGTCGTCTTCTACTGACCGGAGCAGCAGTGGGATTCGGCAGCCCCCTGAGCGACGTGAGCAGCCCTCTATAGGAACACACTGCTCACCTGCATAGAAAAAGGAAGGGGCTAGAAAAGGTGCCCTAAACATTGTCTGCTCCATCATTACTCAACCAGCTAGCATCGGTTGGTGTGTACCCTATACTGCGGTCGACATATAAACAAAGAAAAAACAGGTAAAGCTAAAAGAGTAAACCATATTCCCTTAAAAATCGGAACTTGGAATGTAAGCACCCTACTTTATAGAGACGGCACGTCGTGTCCAGAGAGACGAACAGCACTGTTTGGGAGAGAGCTGGGCAGGTACAACATCGAACTTTGCAGCCTTGAGCGAGACACGACTTACAGAAGAAGGCCAAATCTGTGAAATAGGTGGCGGCTACACATTCTTCTGGAGTGGAAGGAAAAGCGAGGAAAGACGCCAGTCCGGTATGGGATTTTCTATCAAGTCGGTCCTGGTTGGCAAACTAGCTGGATTTCCAAACGCTATAAACGACAGGCTGACCATTAAGTTGCCCCTGCTGAATGGAAGGAAGCGTGCAACCATCGTGAGTGTCTACGCACCAACTATGACCAATGAAGATGATGTCAAGAACAATTTTCATAAGGACCTGCACAATGTATTAACATCTGTTCCCAAATGAAACAAACTTATGTTTCTTGGGGATTTCAATGCCAGAGTAGGCACGAACACCACCTCTTGGAGAGGCATTATTGGACAGCACGGAGTCGGAAATTGTAACTGCAATGGACTCCTCCTCCTTCAGACATGTGCCGAACACGATCTCCTGATTACCAACACAATTTCCCGTCTTCCCATGAGAAATAGGACAATGTGGATGCAGCCTCGTTCGAAACACTGGCACCTCATTGACTATGTTTCGTCAGGAGGAGTGGCAGATGTGACGTATGTTTATCATCCATCAGTCCTTTCCTAGCAGACGTTGCTAGGACGCGCTACCTGAAAAGTAGAGGCTATTAAAAAGCCCGACGGGAGAATTAACGAACTTAACTATTGTTTGAATTAAGACCATTGATTGGCTGAGCCCGGACAACAAAGGGTTTTAGGAGACAAAGGCAAAGCTAGACTCGCCATGTTTTGTTCTAGAAAGTATCCACACATTAGCTCAGTGGGGCTTAATTTAATAGCCCCTTATTCTCTGCGCTTCGGCGCTGGAGAGATGCCGGTGGAGTATTGCAACTGGAGTTATAGTCACCATGCTTTATATTAGAGGAGGGAAACTGGGATATCAGCCCGTCTCTAATACTCTACAGAGAGTGCTGGTTACTGCCACACACCCTGAACCTGAATGTCAATGCCTGGATAATTAATGGACTGTGACTATGCTGAAGTGGATTCCCTACCTCTGGGAACTTATAGACGGTGTTCATCTTTTCAATGTCTGCAAAGGCATGAGGCATGCCTGGCCTAGAATGGTTCCAGCGTATACCCTCTTCTAAAAGTCACCGCCTGATTCCTCATTCAACAGTCATATACCAGAGGTCATGGATAGTCTGGAGTTCACCATCATTAAACAGTATGGATTTACCAACTGCTTTTGTGGACTCCCAGCTTCCTTTGAATCTTCTCATTCATCATATCCCAGACATGGAAAATCAAGCACTATACCAACTTCCGGTCAATCAAGTCGTGTATTAAGAAGAAGAAATAGATGCCTACATCTTAACTCAGAAAAGGGCTGGTATATTTATGCCCAATTCAAGTTAGTTCTGTCAGGACATACTATGGATAATGTGAGGTCCCTCCTCATCCAAAGGTATACTGAAAGTGTTTGTGCCTGATCCTGACTGAATTAATCGCATGGACAGCTGAAGTTTTATACTGGTTTGTGACGCCACGTCGGAACGCTTCAGACTCATATCTGTCTGTTATACCACTCCGGAATGCCCCTAGCCCAGTTACTTAGCAGCTGTGACTTGGTGGATTACAGTATACCCATGGTGGATTCATATGGATTACTCCTTCATGTTTAAGCCTTAGATATATGATCCGGAGGTGGAAGCTCCGTGTGTGTGTGTGCAATCCCCAATTTTCTGAATAGGTGGATTTCTATATAAAGCAGCTGTTTTCCTGGATTATAGAGAGTGTGATTATGGCCAGACTTTTTCTAGTGGATAATGAAGGAGAGGGGTCATCATCAGACACATAGGATAGTTCTAGAGACAGAGTAGATAGATTTCCTTCATCTATGTCTTTGTATGGATTATTTACTTTGTTTTTGTGTGTACACATGTATTATGATGGTGAACCTTTTTTGGGAAGTCTGTTCTGGGTGTATAAATTTGGGGACTTCTGTTATGGTTGTATAATTTGTGTGCATTACCTGAATATGATCATTGCTTTCACTGTATGTCACCATGAGTTCAGCCAACAGGGTTTTGTCCAGGGTCCTAAATGTTTTCACAATTACAGTTGTTTATTTCTTTAGTTTAATCAAGCCTTGAAGTTACTTCATTGTAAACTATGTTGTTCCAAAGTGATGTTTATAGTCCAGTTATGATTACTGTTATGTGATACAGTGAT
Source organism: Cepaea nemoralis (assembly GCA_014155875.1). NCBI lineage: Eukaryota > Metazoa > Mollusca > Gastropoda > Stylommatophora > Helicidae > Cepaea > Cepaea nemoralis. Next base: position 194,236 of record JACEFZ010013227.1, read on the forward strand.
TCAATGTGGTGTTTTTGTCTAACAGTGATTGTTCCCCATCTGTCTATGTAATACGGTGGATGTGCATGACAGTGGATACTGTCATTGTTTATATATATATATATATATATATATATATATATATATATATATATATATATATATATATATATATATATATATATATGTGTGTGTGTGTGTGTATATATATATATATGGGAGATTAAATGTGGGGCGGGGCACTTACACAGTAGACACGTCTTCTGGGTAGAGTGATTAGTTACTCGGGTGTCTGTGGTAGAACTTCCCGGATCTCCCAGCCTTCTATGGGAAACATTTCTTCTATATTAGTGTTGAACTTGCACCCTTTTCTGCCTTGTTCAATGCTTGGGGGTTTCACGAGCCAGTATATTATTTCCTATAGAGGGCGTGTTTGGGATTAAGGTCCCATTCATACCGAATACCCCTAGCGAACTTGTCCTTATTCTCATTTATTATATTTACCACCCCACAGCAGACAAGATGTTCGGGTGACAAAATCAATGTGTGGTACCGAATCTTGGACAGACCATCGTCTCATTATCTCGAAAATAAACATATACATCAAACCACTACAGCGTCCTCAAGGGGTAAAAATGCAAAAAAAAAAAAAACCAAAAAAAAACTTAATGTCACCCGCTTAAACAGAAAAATATATGCAGTTGTCGTTTGAAAATATGCTTAAAGGCCGCCTCAAGCCCAATGCTGCAGCTAAACAGGATGCAGTAACAGAGTGGAGACCCCTAAATGACATAATTTACAATACTGCTATGGAAATCATGGGTCCAGCCAGTCCAGCCCCCCCCCCCCCCCCCCCCCCCCCCCCCCCCCAATCTGAAAGCTGGTTTGATGAAAATTCCGAAGACATCAACCAATTGCTGGCCGAGAAACATCTTCTCCTCAAGGCACATTTGAATTACCCGAAGTCAACATAAAAAAGACGCATTCAAGAACATTCAGAGAGTAGTGCAGCAGAAACTTCGGCACATGCGGGACTCCTGGCTGAGCAGCAAAGCTGATGAAATTCAAGGCTTTGCTGACAGACATGATATGAAAAACTTCTACGACTCATTGAAAGCGGTCTATGGTCCTACATCCCCGGGCATAGTTCCCCTCCTCGGTGCAGATGGGGGAACATTGGTCACCGATAAGAAAGAAATCCTTCAACGCTGTGCAGAGCATTTCAGCAACATCTTAAATGCAACTTCCTTCTTCGATGATGAAACCATCAACTGCCTTCCTCAGGTTCCCACTAATGATACACTTGATGACCTGCCAACCATAGTGGAAGTAAACAAAGCCATCCAGCAACTCTCCAGCGGTAAGGCACCTGGTCCTGACTCCATCCTAGCAGAGATATACAAGGCAGGTAAGCCGGTCCTAACAGAGCAGCTTCACCAAGTTTTTACAAACATATGGGTGAACGAGACCATGCCACAAGATTTCAAGGACGCGTCAATAGTCCACCTTTACAAACGTAAAGGAAACCCAATCCTGTGACAACCACCGAGGCATCTCCTTGCTTTCAGTTGCAGGGAAGATACTCGAAATAATTCTTCTCAATCTCTTCACGACCCATCTCGATCAAGGTCTTTTTTTTTTTTTGGAGAGTCAATGTGGATGTGCAAGAGAAATGTGTCAAGGTCTCACATCCGAGGTTGCGACGCGTTGTCTGTACCAACGCCAGACACCATAACAACACGCAACCGTGAGTAATGTTAAACACGGCAGAGAGAACGCGGCGTCTTTACCGACGCCTGGATAAGCAGCCACGCACAGCAATTGAGTTCACCCCGTGAACCGTGCAGGGGACACCAGCTGACGTGAGCGTGTAGCGTGTAGGACGCCAGAACTGGCAGACGGGCTTAGGTTGTTGAACGGACAGGTCGCGAGTTGTGTTTGAATCTGCCTTGAGAGCTAGCCTGTACGACAGTGGGAGACTGAGTCGAATGCTTGAATAGTTTGACTTGTAAGTGAGATGTTTATTGCTTGCATGTATTATTATGTATTGTAGTGATATTGTTCATGCTGAAATGATTGCTATGGATTGTCAGTGCGCGATGTTTGTGCGATAATAACTGCAGCGCGTCAATAAAGCGTGTGAATAATACTTTCGGATATTCACTTCGTGTGATTTGATAGTTTGATATTACTTCACACTTGCCAGAAAACGAGCTACTTGTCTTGTGTTATGCAAGACTCTGACAAGTGCGAATGTGGTGGCTTTCGTCCGGGTTTTGAATCAAATGCGAACGTATAAAATTTTTTGTCCGAGTTTGAAGTGAATGTGAACATGCCGATAGAAGTGCGCAAGTCATAAATTAAGGTAAAGTAACGAATTAATAGAGTTGATTTAATTAAATTATAAGTGTGAAGATATTATTTGAAGCCAACCGAGGCGTCTTCAGACTTATCACTAAATTCAACAAATTTTGTACCTAAAATCCAAAATGGCGGCCGTGCCCTTGAATGTCATTGAGTAGGGTTAGCGTGAGCGTGAAAGTTGTTGATTGTGGTAACGACTAACAATAATACTTGACAGCATACAAACCTTTACAGACTTCAGTGACATTACACACACCATACATTTACAAACGTTCTAATTTCGGTTAGTTTAAAAAGTGCAGGTTTTTTGGGTCAACTTTACCTGAGTCTGGTGAACTTCAAAAATTTTTGTGCGTCAACCCGAAAGACGTTCCAGTGTGATTTCGAGCACCACTGAACAGCACAGTACCCAAGGATTACTTGAGTATAAAAATTTTTTCAGCTTTCTTTATACTTTCGTTAGTCTGGCTTTAGACATGAACTGTGCTATATATATATATACTTGTAACTTACTAACATCATAAGTAATTTTGTTTATATTTATTCCATCATACCTATTGTTCATCATGTCTTCTTTAAACGATTTCATTGAAATGGGTTTAAAAATGAATATGTCTGGTGAGGGATTGAGAACATGGAGTGAAAGTAAATATGCAGAATATCTTTTGAAACAAGAGCAAATTAGTGAAAGGGATGGGAGAGCGGCCGAAAGAGCATTAAAAAGTAAGGAGGCAGACTCAGAAGCTGCATTAAAGCTTCAACAAGCACAATCAGATGCTGCTCTAAAACAGTCAGAAGCTGCAGTGAGGCAAGCTGAGATCTTAGCCCAAAGTAAGAGAGAAGAGCAAGAAATGCAACTAAAAATTGAACAGCTAAAAGCTGAATGTTCTAAAGATAAATTGAATAGAGAAACAGACAAAGATCAACCTCATAAGAAGTATCAAGGTTTGATCAGAAGTTACAACACAGGTGATTGCATAGCTGCATTCACCCAAAATTTTGAATTTGTTATGGATCATTACAAAATTCCAAAACCGGAATGGGGGATAGTATATGTAAGAAGTCTTTCTGGGGAACCTCTTAAAGTTATAGAGTCGATCCCAAATGACCTGAAAGAAGATTATCTTTACATTAAAGCAAAAATTATGTCACATTTTTTGCTAGATGAACCAGGTTATAGAGAACAGTTTAGGAAGTTGTCTCCTAAGCCAACACACACGTTCTCTGATTACATCTCAGAAATTCAAAATATTTTTTCTAAATGGCTGTCAGCAGCTAAAGTAAATGGAAGTTATGACAAATTAGTTGACCTTATGTTGAGAGATAAGATTATTGCATCTCTCCCAGCCCCCTTTTCTAAATTTTTGTTGGAATGTCAGTGTGAAAGTGTTCAACAGATTGAAAGTCGTGGCTCTGGTTATTTTGCAGCCAATAAGCATTGTTTCTCTAGTAGTCTGACCAGCACAGACTTTGTAGCAGCAGCTACATATGGCAAATATCAGGCAGGGTCAAATAGCAAACAAAGACCTTATAAGCAAACTGCAGAGAAATTATATCAGTGTAAATATTGCAACTATGCACACAATGAGCATGATATGTGCGACCAACATCCTGTGTACACTGCTTACTTGCATAATTACATTTCTAAACAAGAGAAAGAGAGGAAGAACTACAAAAAACTTACAAAATGTTACCTTTGTAAGGCTTTTGGTCACTGGCGTAAGGATTGTAAAGCCAAGTCAATGACCAAAAAGGCTAATGCAGCCATGTTTGACATTTCTTCGTCAGAAGATGAAAGTGTACAAGATCACCCAGTAAACTCGGCACATACCATTCAAGTATTCCATCACGAAAAATGTACCATTTGTGATCAATTTCATGAGGATGGCGTGTTAACATGCGGCCATTCTATACCTATTACCAGTGAGGAGGCCATATCTGTAGTAAACTCCAAAGGTAAACTGAACATCCACCAGGGGTATGTTAATGGTAAACCTGCCACAGTTTTACGTGATAGCGGAAGTACTCTCATTGGTGTAAAGAGAGATTATATTTTACCAACACAATATAGTGGTAAATATGTCACATGCAGGACATTCTCAGGGAACATAGAGAAATATCCACTTGCATGGGCATATATAACTACACCATTCCTTACAGGAAAGGTGAAATGCGCAGCATTAACCAATCCTTGCTGTGATATTATCATTGGAAACCTTCCTGAAGTGAATGACATACCACATGACATCAATACATCATCTGTCAGTTGTAATATTGATACTACCACTTCACCTTCATCACCAATCACCATTCATGATGTATTACCACCTGTAATTGAATGTACAAATACCAACCTGGCTATGCCAGAACATACATGTAATTGTGTGAATGTAACATCAATGTGTGATGAGAATGATCGTTGTAATGTAGTAAACGCAGTAACTCGATCTACTGCACAGATGCAAGATCGAATCGATCAAACAGAGGCTTTACAACGAGTAAGTCCTGTTGTAACATCTCCTGAGACAACTAGGGAGACGTTTATAACATCTCAGAAAGCCGATCGATCTCTGCAAAAGTATTTTAAACTTATAGGCCAAAAGCCACGAGTAGCAAAGAATGCTAAATGGTATTTTGCTCTGAAAAACGGAATTCTGACACGGTACTATACCAAAGGTTCCAGCACTACAGAACAAACGGTGCTACCTGCAGAAAACCGCAATCAAGCATTAAAGCTAGCACATGACATACCCTTCGCAGGGCATATAGCTGATGCTAAAACAAGAGCAAGATTACTTACTCAATTCTATTGGCCTAAGTTTCGCAGTGATACCAAACGGTATTGCAGAAGTTGTGACATCTGCCATAAGCTTGTGAAACAGAAGAAACACTCGCAAGCTGAACTGCAATTAACAGAGTCAACAAGCAGACCTTTCAAAAATATCTCTGTCGACAGAATTGATCCTCTTGACCACATAACATCAAGAGGTACTAAATTTCGCCAGAAGCGAGTCCTTCTAAAACCATAACTTCCAAAGACATCAGGGAAGTCTGTTCCCATATTAGAACTAAGTTAGGGAGCCATAATACCAATTTCACTCACTCCTCATTAGTAATGTACCAATCTATGTTGACTGAAAGTACAACTTTGTCTATACCCATTTCACCATTATGAACATGTAACATCATTGCGTGATAGAATTATGAAATCATGTATATTAGCCAAAGAAGCTCTCCAAAAATCAGGAGCTATTTACCGACAATATGCTAACAGAGGAAATAGAACTATTACACTGACGCCAGGACAGGACGTTCTTCTTCTTTTGCCAAGTGATAGACATCTCCTAACTGACTCATGGCAAGGACCGTTCAAAGTGCTACGACAAATTTCGACGGTAGATTACGAGATTGCAGTTAGGGACAAACATAAAATTTTCCATATTAACATGCTCAAACCTTATCACCACAGGCAAGACGAACAAGTAGAGACTGCAGCAAGCACCTCCATAGTGGACCAGACGGACGACAACGACACTGACGAGATACCGACACCAGGTCTTGACACGACGACCAACTTACAAGACATTAAGGTAAATCCTAAACTGACTCAGACACAAACTGACAGTTGCAGACAACTGATACAAGAGTACAGGACGATCTTTTCTGACAGCTCAGGACATGATAAATCACATAACAGCACTACAGCAGACATTTGACAGAATTAGACATCATGGACTGACTATAAAACCTTCCAAAGTTGATATAGCCTGTCAGGAAATTTCATTTTTGGGCTATAAGATCTCAAATGGCTTTATATCAACTGACGATAACATCATGTCCAGAATTTTGAAATTGTCGCTTCCGACAACTAAGAAACAGTTGCGAAGTGTGTTAGGTCTTTTAAACTATTATAGACAGTTTATTCCTCATTTTGCTGAATTGACCAAATGTTTCACTGATCTACTAACAAATAAACACCCCAATGTGATTGTAAACAGTGAATGTTTAAGGCCAGCATTTACGAAAATTCTTTCATATTTTTCTAAATCACCTATTCTGAAATTGCCAAATTTGAATATTACTTTTAGATTAAGATGTGATGCGAGCTCCGTAGCCATTGGAGGTGTGCTTCTCCAAGAACACGACCAAATCTTGTACCCAGTATACTACGTCTCTCGAAAACTGAACACCAGCGAACGAAATTACAGTACACCGGAACTCGAGGCTCTTGCCATGGTATTTTCGGTACGTAAACTTTCTAGATTTTTGTTAGGCAAACATTTCATTATTGAAACAGATAATACTCCGCTGACAATTGTTACCAGAGGAACGCCTAGTAACAGCAGGGTGGCAAGATGGTCCCTTCTTCTGCAGGACTATAGCTATGAGGTTAACCACATAAAGGGTTCACAAAACTGTCTTGCAGACCTTTTGTCGAGATGTCCATACAACGAACCTAATACCCAGTCGACACCAGAGCACAGTGCAGAGGGTGTATAAAACTGCAACGTAGATAGTGCTCAGTACCACAGCCAATTGTGACAATGTGTCAGTAACGCTGTGTACACCATTGTGATGGGGAAGATTGTATCTCCCAATGTATATAACTTATGTACATATTGTAATTCTTATTATTATCATGCGAATGAATGCGTGTATAATTGTGAGATATGTGAAAGAATGGAATCAGTATTATGTAAACTAATGTGTTGTATAACTGTGAGATATGAGAAAGAATGTAATTATTATTGTAAATAAATATTATAACAACCAGACACTACAGAGAAGTGTCACGGCACAACACTACAGGATCCAAGAAGTTACCAAGCCACTAAAACGTGAGGTAATCCTAAAGTATCCAGACCGAGGTGCCCAAGACGTTTTAACAAGGTACGAAAGATGACTGCGACAGTACAATCCGAGCAGAAGGCGGAAGAGATGATCCAACAGCTGATAGTAACAACTACTACTCCGTTTATAGAAGATCCATCCAGAACGGACCAGCGTTGTTTGAATGACATCACAACACATGTAATAGTACAGCTGTATACTTCCGATTTTTTGCATATTAATATTAAAAGTATATAAATGTATGACGTTGTATTAAAATGTGATTTAAAATATTTCCATATACGGAATTGTATATGTTGATTTGTATATGATGTAATCTCAGCATCATAACTTGATTGCTTCTTTACAAAAGTGACTTTTTGTGCACATTTGTCAATAAGGATCAAATTATGACACTAAGAAATGAGTTTGCAATTGTAATTTATGTCTTGTAAACGACGATAAATTATTGTTCCTAAATTTTCTGTATAATAACCAGGGGACATTATTCTAAATTGTTGGTGATATGTAAATATGTATTGTAACCATTAACATGTGTGCTTGATAAATAACATGTCAATGTAACATCGTTTAGATATGGACAGTATATTGCCAAAACTGTTGACCTTCATTAGAAACTCTAAGCAGAGGTCTGATGGAGGAGTCATCTCAGAGGGAGCTCACGGCTTAACCTGATTATTTTAGTATTTTTGTTCTTGGTTGTGAGGTAGGGGCCAGTTTAGCCGATACCTACCGGACTAGCTGGGTCACAGCGAGGTAATGGCCATTAAATAGATTGTACTTGACTGTTGTACTTCATAGTCCAACATAAGTGGTGTATACATATTGTTGACTATTCACCTGTATATATTTATGATAATTGTTAATGTATAATGTTCGACTTTGACATGTTTAAGAACACCTAGAGATATATTATACATGTAAGGAAATCCTTTCATGAAAAAGGGGTGTGGAGAGTGTCAAGGTCTCACATCCGAGGTTGCGACGCGTTGTCTGTACCAACGCCAGACACCATAACAACACGCAACCCTGAGTAATGTTAAACACGGCAGAGAGAACGCGGCGTCTTTACCGACGCCTGGATAAGCAGCCACGCACAGCAATTGAGTTCACCCCGTGAACCGTGCAGGGGACACCAGCTGACGTGAGCGTGTAGCGTGTAGGACGCCAGAACTGGCAGACGGGCTTAGGTTGTTGAACGGACAGGTCGCGAGTTGTGTTTGAATCTGCCTTGAGGGCTAGCCTGTACGACAGTGGGAGACTGAGACGAATGCTTGAATAATTTGACTTGTAAGTGAGATGTTTATTGCTTGCATGTATTATTATGTATTGTAGTGATATTGTTCATGCTGAAATGATTGCTATGGATTGTCAGTGCGCGATGTTTGTGCGATAATAACTGCAGCGCGTCAATAAAGCGTGTGAATAATACTTTCGAATATTCACTTCGTGTGATTTGATAGTTTGATATTACTTCACACTTGCCAGAAAACGAGCTACTTGTCTTGTGTTATGCAAGACTCTGACAAAATGTCAGGAACAGAAATGCGAAATATTCTCCACTTTCATTGACCTTACCAAGGCTTTTGATACAGTCAGCAGAGAAGGACTATGGAAGATTATGGCAAAATATGGCTGTACACGAAAGTTTGTCCAAATAGTGCGGCTATTTCATGATGCAAGCAAGAGTACAGGAAAATGGTGAACTGTCTGAGCCCTTTCCTGTCACCAATGGGGTGAAGCAAGGATGTGTCCTGGCACCAACACTGTTCAGCCTCATGTTTTCAGCTATGTTGACGAATGCCTTCGAGAACAGCAACATTGGAATAGACATCAACTACCGCATGGATGGAAAGTTGTTCAATCTCAGAAGGCTGAAAGCTAAAACCAAAATTAACAGCGACACCGTCTATCCAGTGCCGCCCACCGGGCATTGGAACGCAAATTATTCCTCCCCACGACGCTTGACGGCAGAAGTGGATGATGATGATGATGATGATGATGATGATGATGATGATGATGATGATGATGATGATGATGATGATGATGATGATGACCGTCATAGAGCTCCTGTTTGCTGATGATTGCGCTCTATATGCCAACTCAGAGGCAGAAATGCAACACACTGTTCCAGCTTTCTCATATGCCTGTGCCAACTTTGGGCTCAATATCAACTTGGAGAAGACTGTAGTTATGTATCAGCCAACTCCAGGGAATAATCACACAGTGCCGAATATCAAAGTGAATGGTCATAGACTAAGTGTTGTGGACAAATTCACCTAACCTTGGCAGTCCTGTGTCACAAGCTGCCACAATTGATGACGAAGTGAATGTAAGAATCTCCAAGGCCAGCGCGGCCTTTGGCGGACTGTACAATATTGTATGGGACAGAAATGGAATAAGCCTGCAAACAAAGCTGAAAGTCTACAAAGCAGTTGTATTATCCACACTGCTATATGCTTGTGAAACCTGGATTGTTCATCAGCGACACGCTAGGAAATTAAACCAGTTCCACACAGTCTGCCTTAGGAAGCTATTGAAGATTAAATGGCAAGACAAGATCCCAGACACTGAAGTCCTAGAAAGAGTGTCCATGCCCAGTATCCACACTGTACTAATGAAGAATCAGATTCGCTGGGCTGGTCACTTAACTCGCATGCCAGATCACAGGCTCCCTAAACGATTTTTTTACGGCGAGCTACGTTGTGGTAAACAATCCCAAAGCGGCCAGAGGAAACGTTTTAAAGTCACTCTGAAAATCTCACTGAATGCTTTTGGAATTCATCATGACACCTGGGAGACTGCAGCCAGAGACCGAAATTCGTGGCGTGCATCATTACGCAAGGGTGCAGTCATGTGTGAGGCAACCAGGACTGCAAGAGCTGTGAAGAAAAGGCAGGACAGAAAAACCACTGTAGGAAATCCTCCCCCTGAAACGTCAAGCATTCTTTGTCCACATTGTCAAAGAACATTTCGAGCCAAAATAGGCCTTATCAGCCATCTTAGAACTCGCGGCTCCATACTTTCAACCCCACTGGATGAAATGAATGGTCATCATCATTCTTGATGGACAAACAACATGTCTGTCTGTCTGTCTGTCTGTCTGTCTGTCTGTCTGTCTGTACGTACGTATGTATGTACGTATGTACGTATGTATGTATGTATGTATGTATTTTTTTCACTTATCATGATATACAACTCTGCAGTATGTACCTGACCAGATGGAGCGAAATATTCATTCATTCATTCAGTAGCATGTCCTTTGCAGAATCTCGCTCCCGTAACAACCTTCCGGAAAACCTCTCGATCATAAGCAAGATGTCCCACGTCCGATACACCCATCTGGAGGTCATCCGCCGCATCCTGCACCCATCTTCTCTTTGGCCTTCCTCTTCCTCTCTTCCCAGGCATATACCCCTCCATAATTGTTTTTTCCAAACTTTCGTGACGTTTCAAGTGACCGAAATATTTCAATGTTCTTTGTTTTATCGTCTTTAATAGCCAACCTTCTTCAATGTTCAGCTCTTGAAGTATGGATGCATTTGTTCTTTTCTTTACCCAAGATATTCTTAGAACTCGTCTATAACATTTATATTCAAAGGCATGTATGCGCTGTTCAGCTTGTTTAGTAAGTGTCCAGGTCTCACAGGCGTTTGTTGCAATGGTAACGATGCATGCTCGTAAAAATCAAATTTTTGTAGTTCTGTCTGTCCCACTCCATAATTTATTCAGTTGTTTTAGTCTTTGAAGAGCAATTGATAGTTATCGTTTAATTTCTTTCATTGCGTCACCGTTGTTGGTAATAAATGACCCAAGATATTCAAAATTTTCCACCACCTCCAATTTTCCTCATTAACATATATTTTTTCTCCATAGTAGTTTTATCTGTATGCATTATTTTTTGTTTTTGCTATGTTAAGATATAAGCTGTGATTTTCACTGTTCAATTGGGTTGAGGCTATTAGGTTTTCTATACCATTTTGTGTAGTGGATAGCAATACTGTATCATCAGCATACCGAATCTCTGGTATGTTATTACCACCGATATTTAGGGCATCATACAGCTCACTGATTCTATCATCTCTAATATTTCTCATTATATTTTCGGTGTACATGTTAAACAAATAGGGGGACAGGACACATAACTGACGGACTCCTTGCTTGATGTCAAACCAATCTGATGTCTCGTCATCTATTCTAACCGCTGCTTGTTGATTTAGATAAAGCATTCTTATGAGTTGCATTGCATGTGATGGAAAGCCCATATTCCTCATGCAGTGAAATATGCCAGGCAATAAATCGTAAAATATTTTGTATGGCTATGTTTTTAAATTCACTAAGAAAATACATTGTGTGGAAAGAAACTATAATTGTCAAATGGACAAATGGACAGAATATATTAGAGAGTTGTACGATGATGATGGTAGATCATAAACAAACAATTACGATCAATGTGAAGGACCACCAATACTGAACGCAGAAGTTGGAAATGTATACATGAGGAAAGGTAAATTCCTGAGGCTAACAAAACTGATAACAAAACTGTTGAATTATAACTATAGTATTGTATAGTGTGTGTAGTCTATATATACCTAATGATCTCTTGAAATCTATTTTAATAGCTCTACCAAAGAAACCTGGTTCAAAGGACTCTAGAGAACATCGCACGATTATTTTAATGAATCATGTGACTAAGATACAACACAGAAGTACAGAACAGATTTGATATATTGTCTGATCTAGAGATTCTATTCCAAGATGTGGATGATCAATGGGGAATGTTGAAGAATTCAATCAGTTAGGCTGCAGAAACAACTATTCCAAAATTAAAGAAGATGGGTCGTAAGAAATGGATGACTGAAGAAATTTTACACCTAATGGAAACAAGAAGACTCAACAAACATAATTCTGCCAAATATGAAGAAATTCACAGACAAGTCAGAATATTATGTAAGGAAGTATGGCTTGAGGAAAATTGCTTAGAAATTGAAAAACAGTCAAAATACCAAATTAGTGCACAAAAGAATTCGGGAACTTACTAAAAAAGAACAAGTACATCAACAGGCTGTCTAAAAACTAAAGATGGCAAAATCATAATAAAAAAAGATTACATTTTACATGTATGGACAGATTATGTGAAAAACCTTTATGATGATAACAGAGAGGAACAGTATGATATTAGATTTAATAATGAAGGACCACCAATTTTGAAGATGGGGGTTCGAAATGTTCTTAAGCATATGAAAGCTGGCAAGGCCCCCTGTGCAAATAACATCACAACAGAAATGATTAAAGCTTTAGAAGAATTTGGACTAGAGCAAGTCACTAGACTGCTGAACATATTATAATGGAGATATACTTTCTGAATTATGTAACTTTGTAATTATTGCAATCCCAAAGAAATCAGGAGCCTTGGAATGTGATCAACATAGAAAAATTAGTATAATGAGTCACATCACAAAGATTTTGCTACGAATTATTATGCAAAGAGTGAGGAAGAAAATACAACCTGAAATAGGGGAAGAACAATGTGGGTTTATAGACGGAAAGGGCACAGTAAATGATGTGTATATGCTGCGAACAGTTATTGACTACACAAAGGCTTTTGATAGAGTTAGACATATCAACATGGTGGATATGCTTGCAGATCTACAAATTGATGGAAAGACATTAGACTTATAAAAAAACATATATTGGAAACAACAAGCTGCTATAAGGATTGATAATGAAGTGGGACAATATCAGCCTATTAAGAGAGGTGTTAAGGTAGGGATGTGTAATGTCTCCAGATCTTTTTTCCCTATACAGTGAAAATATTTTCAGAAATGTAGAAGATATAAATGGAATCAGCATTGGAGGACAAAACATCAATAACATCAGATATGCAGATGATACAGTATTGATTGCAGACAATTCACAGGATCCGCAACAATTAGTAGATGCGGTTGTTGTACACAGTGAGCAAAGGGGGTTAGAATTAAATTGTAAAAAGACGCAGGTTATGGTCGTCACTAGGAAGAACGAAATACCACAATGTAATATACAAGTAACTGGGAATATTCTTCAACAAGTGAATCGGTACAATTATCTCGGAACAGTCATAACATCTGATGGGAGATGCCTTGAAGAGATTAGAACAAGAATCGCCATGGCGAAAATAGCCTTTAGCAAGATGAAAAACATTCTAACCAATAAAAAGATGTCAACTGAAACTAGAAAAAGAGTGTTGAGGGGATACATAGAGCCTGTACTTTTGTATGGATGTGAAACTTGGACAATGAGCAGTCAAGCTGAAAAACAGCTGATGGCTGCAGAAATGTGGTTTCTGAGGAAAATGCAAAGAATACCATGGACAGACAGAAAAACCAATGACTAATTACTACATGAGACAAATGAAAATCGTAAATTGATTAAAGAAATTAGACGTCGACAGTCAAAATTTTTTGGACATGTTATGAGAAAAACTGGAATTGAGAACTTAGTGACAACTGGCAAGACGGAAGGGAAGAGACCAAGGGGAAGACCGAGAGGAAACTACCTGAATGGCTTGGCCACATGGCATGGATGAGACAGGAACACTGAGCTGATCCACGACTCTGGTGATCGAGTGAAATGGCGAGTCATGACCGCCCACGCTCTCCGGCATGGCACATGATTGATTGATTGACTAAAATACTTAATGATAATTATATTGAACAGAATAAGAAATTAAATAAAACCAAACACTGGAGACGAGCGGTGGCGATTTGAGGAAGGTATTACAGCCCGACATTACTCAAAAGGACAACATAATCAAAGGGACCAAAGCAGTAGACTTACTACGACATAGATTTAAGTACAGGCACAGAGACAAAGTATGACCGCAGTGACAGCCCGTGACCAGAAACACCAGCCGCAGCAGATGTCAGTGTGTTGTCGGTTACGAGTAGTTGAGATTAAATTACTTTGACGTTAGGCAGATTATGAACACACCATCTCTCTGTTATTAACTGTGTTAGCAATGGAAAGCTTACTAGCTGTAATAAAAATATCATAATTGTCATCTCAAAGGAGAACTTGTATCATAAACATTCTCATAACTGTTGTATGTTACATTTACCTTAGCTAATTATAATTGACATGTCAACAACTAATTTTATTGAGTCATGTATTATTGATTATTGCACATTTTAATGTGTTTAAAATACATATTGTTTCTGTTGTTATTGTTGTAATAGAAAATTAGCTTAGTACGTGAAGTATGAGTGGAATAACGTATGAGAGCAGTTGTATAAGAAGGGCAGAATGCCAGATGGGCTTGCGTGCCCATTTCTTAACCATTGAAACTATAGTTCTTTTGATCGTTCGTTCGTAATTATCACTTAGATATTACTAGCCGTGTTATGTGAAGAACACAGCTAGTCAGAATTCTTAGATGGGCGTGTGATGCAGATATAATCATACGACAAGGCCCGTTGTGGTAGCCAGAATGTGTGAGTTGGGTATCCCAACAGAATTTGGTAGCTAGAATGTGTGGGTTGGGTATCTCAACAGAATTTGGTAGCTAGAATGAATGGATTGGGTATCCCAAGAGAATGTGGTAGCTATAATGTGTGGGTTGGGTATCTCAATAGAATGTGGTAGCTAAAATGTGTGGGTTGGGTATCCCAAAATAATGTGGTAGCTAGAAAGTGTTTGTTGAATATCCCACAAGAATGTGGTAGCTAGAATGTGTGGGCTGAGTATCAGAACAGAATGTGGTAGCTAGAATGTGTGGGTTAGGTACCCTAACAGAATGTGGTAGATAGAATGTGTGGGTTGGGTATCCCAAAAGAATGTGGTAGCTAGAATGGTTGGGTTGGGTATTGTCAGCGTCTCACACGCACACAGGTATTCTAAATCCTTCACACGCACTCAAGAAGACATCAGTCGTACGTGTGGTATCGCGGTTTATTCAGGAGAACCTGATTATCGTTACAATGCGCACACAAGGCGGTTACATCATTATATACAAAAGTGCCGCCTTACAAATACTTATAGCACTCAAGCAATTACACAAACCCTGCACTCAGATACTCGCTCTCTTCAACCATGGCAACGCCAGCTAGCACTCTCGCAAAGCTATACACTCGCTCCAGAAACACAAAACGTCCTTCCTCTAAACTGTCCGAGTCCCGTCTGACGTTTTCACACTGGTCGGTTGGTCTCGTGGTACTGGACCCCGTGTCTCTCGTGACAACCGGGCTGTCTCAACAGTCACGTCGTACTGCAGTCCGCCCGTGTTGTGTTGGGTCGTTCAGTGTAATGCTGTCTAGTCAATTCAGGACAGAGTCCCGTAGACTTGTGTCCCCTTTTATAACTAGGTCTTGTCCTGTCTATGTCCTGTCTATGACATCTCTGTGTCCCCGCCTATGTCCTGTCTCTAATCTCTCTATTGTCCTGTAGATTTCCTGTCGTATGACATCTCTGCGCCCTTACCTATGTCCTGTCTATCGTTATCTCTGTAGTCCCTGCCTATGTCCTGACTCTATTCTGTCCCTTGTCCTCTCTATGTCCTGTATCTTTTCCCCAACACTCTGACAGGTATCTAACAAGAATGTGGTAGCTAGAATGTATGGGTTGGGTATCCCAACAGAATGTGGTAGCCAGAATGTGTGGGTTGGGTAACCCAACAGAATGTGGTAGCTAGAATGTATGGGTTGGCTATCCCAACAGAACGTTGTGGCGTCATTAGTAGTACCAGCACCCTATATAGTAATCTCGTGTGTGTATCGTGAGTACAAAAGTCACTTAAGTTGTCATTTATGATTTCTTGGCAGACGTTCGTGGCATTGTGGATTTGAGTTAAGGAGAAGAGTCAAAAGCTGCACAGATAATGTTTTCCTTGTTTCTTTTAAAATTATTTCTATAATAGTACATAAACACATTCATAAGTATTGTTTGACATTCAAAGAAGTAGAGATTTCTTAATTATGTTGTCTTTTTGCTAGAGTGTGGTGTGGGAGTCCTTTCCACTCGAGACAAGTCTCATCCCTTCTCCTTCTATCTCTTTATATACCTCATTCCTATACGCTTTTCTTTAATATAATTGTAGAATGACACACACAGATATGAAAAGCTATTACCATCATTTTTTTTAAATGTTGCATATCCCTTGCAGGACGTTGCAGTCAACACCAGCATTTTTCAGCTGCTGTTGATGTACTATGCGCGTTTTTACGTTCGGTAGTTTGCCATTGCTTTCTGAACGCTCCCATACCAGTACGTTATAACACAACGCGATGCGGTCTGCTGCACAAATCGGTCGCTGCTGAGTTTCGAACGCCTGGTACCCGGCTCACGAACCGCGTTCGCAAGCCTTTGGCCACGGAGAACATCATTATAGAATGACAAACACAAATATGAAATGCCATTACCATCATTAAAGAATGAAAAGTAGCCGACGTGGCCGAAAAGACAAGAGCGCTCTAGTACTTAGACTTCCGGTACGCTCATTGCAGGGTTGCGGATTCAATCCCTACACCGGCCAGTTAGGAATTTATTGTTCACTTCTCGCTCAGAAAGAAAAGGCAAACTTTATTTTGTTGTTGCATATCTTTTTTACAGGACATCGTTGTCAACACCAGGATTTTACTGATGTGGTTGATGTTGTGACAAGTTTACGTTCAGTAGATTGCCATTGATTTCTGAACGACCGGCTTCTATAGCAACTCGTTAAAACCCAACGCAACGCGGTCTACTGCCAAATCGGTAGCAGCTGTGTTTCGAACGCGGATAAGCGGGCTTACGAATCGCGTCCGTAGGTCCTTCGCCACGGTGGTCGGCAATGGCAAATTACTGAACGTAAAATTGCCTTTACATAAAAATCAGCCTGGGGCTAAGATTGATAACAACGTCCTGCAAATGGCATATAACATCCATTGATAGAATGACAAACGTAAATATTACTAACATTGATAGAATTACAAACGTAAATATTACTACCATTGATAGAATGACAAACGTAAATATTACTACCATTGATAGAATGACAAACGTAAATATTACTAACATTGATAGAATGACAAACGTAAATATTACTAACATTGATAGAATGACAAACGTAAATAGTACTACCATTGATAGAATGACAAACGTAAATATTACTAACATTGATAGAATGACAAACGTAAATATTACTACCATTGATAGAATGACAAACGTAAATATTACTACCATTGATAGAATGACAAACGTAAATATTACTACCATTGATAGAATGACAAACGTAAATATTACTACCATTGATAGAATGACAAACGTAAATATTACTACCATTGATAGAATGACAAACGTAAATATTACTACCATTGATAGAATGACAAACGTAAATATTACTACCATTGATAGAATTACAAACGTAAATATTACTACCATTGATAGAATGACAAACGTAAATATTACTACCATTGCAGAAGGACAAATACAAAAACATAAATGTTACCATTAGTGAAATCCTGGCTTGGAATGACTTCAAGCTGCCTGTCCTCACACATGCTGGTCATCGTGCTAGTGGACCTGGAACTGTGTTCAGGATACCCTAAAATTTCTTCTGTAGATCTTCTTTTCACTAGAACCGTCTTGGTAGTTTGTGTGTGTAACAATGTTGTAATACTAAAAGATGATCTAAAATTCACGACAAAACGCTCCCAGAAACCTTGTCTTTCTCTTGCCCCAAATTTAAGAAGACATTGCGACACTTCAAAATGATTATACATTTTGCTGTAGTATAACGGAGTATATCCATTACACTCGGCATTACAATTTGCTCCAGCGTGGAGAAGAATCTCAACGATCTCTTTACCACCTTTGGCAGCAGCCAGGTGTAGAGGAGTAAGTGTTGTAGTATCCTTAGCATTAATAATTGCTCCAGCATTAAGTAGCATTTCAACAATCTCTTTATGGCCATTGGCAGCAGCAACATGTAGAGGAGACGATTTTGTGACATCCATAGCATTAATATTTGCTCCAGCGTTAACAAGCACTTCAACAATCTCCTTATGGCCATTAACAGCAGCAACATATAGAGGAGTCATGTTTGTGCCATCCTTAGCATTAATATTTGCTCCAGCATTAAGAAGCATTTCAACAATCTCTTTATGGCCATTGACAGTAGCAACATGTAGAGGAGACGATTTTGTGACATCCATAGCATTAATATTTGCTCCAGCGTTAACAAGCACTTCAACAATCTCCTTATGGCCATTAACAGCAGCAACATATAGAGGAGTCATGTTTGTGCGATCCTTAGCATTAATATTTGCTCCAGCATTAAGAAGCATTTCAACAATCTCTTTATGGCCATTGACAGTAGCAACATATAGAGGAGTCCTGTTTGTAGCATCCTCGGCCTTAATATCTGCACCAGCTTTTAAAAGCACTTCAACAATCTCTTTATGGCCATTGACAGTAGCAACATATAGAGGAGTCCTGTTTGTAGCATCCTCAGCATTAATATCTGCACCAGCTTTGCAAAGCACTTCAACAATCTCTTTATGGCCATTGATAGTAGCAACATATAGAGGAGTCATGTTTGTAGCATCCTCAGCATTAATATCTGCACCAGCTTTGAAAAGCACTTCAACAATCTCTTTATGGCCTTTGGCAGCAGCAATCTGTAGAGGAGTCCATTTTGTGACATCCATAGCATTAATACTTGCTCCAGCATTAAGAAGCACTTTAACAATCTTTTTATGGCCATTGGCAGCAGCAGCATGTAGAGAAGTCATCTTTGTGGAATTCTTAGCATTTATATCTGCACCAGCTTTGCAAAGCACTTCAACAATCTCTTTATGGCCATTGACAGTAGCAACATATAGAGGAGTCCTGATGGTAGCATCCTCTGCATCAATATATGCACCAGCTTTGAAAAGTACTTCAACAATGTCTTTATGGCCATTGGAAGCAGCAATATGTAGAGGAGTCCATTTTCTGACATTCTTAGAATTAATATTTGCTCCAGTATTAACAAGCACTTCAACAATTTCTTTATGGCCATTGGCAGCAGCAACATGTAAAGGAGTCCATCTTGTGACATTCATAGCATTAATATTTGCTCCAGCATTAAGAAGCACTTCAACAATCTCTTTATGACCATTGACAGCAGCACCGTATAGAGGTGTCCTGTTTGTAACATTCTTAGAATTAATATCTGCACCAGCTTTGAAAAGCACTTCAACAATCTCTTTATGGCCATTGACAGCAGCAATATGTAAAGGAGTCAAATTTCTCAAATTCTTAGAATTAATATTTGCTCCAGCATTCAGAAGCACTTCAACAGTCTCTTTATGGCCATTGGCAGCAGCAACATATAGAGATGTTAATTTTTTGACATTCATAGCATTAATATTTCCTCCAGCATTAAGAAGCCATTCAACAGTATCTTTATGGCCATTGGCAGCAGCAACCAGTAGAGGAGTCGTGTTTGTGCCGTTCCTAGCATTAATATTTGCTCCAGCATTGAGAAGCACTTCAACAATCTCTATATGGCCATTGACAGCAGCAATATGCAGAGATGACCTGTTTGTGCCATCCTCAGCATTAATATTTGCCCCAGCATTGAGAAGCATTTCAACAATCCCTTTATGGCCATTGACAGTAGCAACATATAGAGGAGTCCTGTTTGTTGCATCCTCAGCATTAATATCTGCACCAGCTTTGAAAAGCACTTCCACAATCTCTTTATAGCCATTGGCAGCAGAATCATGTAGAGGAGTCATGTATGTGTCATTCTTAGCATTAGTATCTGCACCAGCTTTGAAAAGCAATTCAACAATCTCTTTATGGCCATTGGCAGCAGCAACGTGTAGAGGAGTCCTTTTTGTGACATTCATAGCATTAATATTTGCTCCAGCATTAAGAAGAATTTCAACAATCTCTTTATGGCCATCGGCAGCAGCAACATATAGAGGTGTTAATTTTGTGACATCCATAGCATTAATATTTCCTCCAGAATTAAGAAGCACTTCAACAGTATCTTTATGGCCATTGGCAGCAGCAACCAGTAGAGGAGTCCATTTTGTGCCATTCTCAGCATTAATATTTGCTCCAGCATTAAGAAGCACTTCAACAATCTCTTTATGGCCATTAGCAGCAGCAGCATGTAGAGGATTATTGTTTGTGTGACTATCAGCATTAATATTTGTTCCAGCTTTCAAAAGCACTTCAACAGTCTCTTTATGGCCATTGGCAGCAGCAACATGTAGAAGAGTCATGTATGTGTTATTCTTAGCATTAATATCTGCACCAGCTTTCAAAAGCACTTCAACAATCTCTTTATGGCCATTGGCTGCAGCAACATATAGAGGAGTCCTGTTTGTGTCATTCACATTATCAATATTTGCTCCAGAATTAAGAAGCCATTCAACAGTATCTTTATGGCCATTGGCAGCAGCAACCAGTAGAGGAGTCCATTTTGTGACATCCATAGCATTAATATTTGCTCCAGCATTAAGAAGCACTTCAACAATCTTTTCATGGTCATTGGCAGCAGCAACATGTAGAGGAGTCCTGTTTGCGTAACTCTTAGCATTAATATCTGCACCAGCCTTGATTAGCACTTGAACAATCTCTTTATGGCCATTGGCAGCAGCAGCATGTAGAGGAGTTCTGTTCGTGTGATTCTCAGCATTAATATTTGCTCCAGCAGTAAGAAGAACTTCAACAATCTCTTTATGGCCATCGAAAGCAGCAACATGTAGAGGAGTCCTCTTTGTGTCATTCTTAGCATTAATATTTGCTCCAGCATTAAGAAGCACTTTAACAATATTTTTATGGCCATTGGCAGCAGCAACATGTAGAGGAGTCATGTTTAAGTAATTCGTAGCATTTATATCTGCACCAGCTATGACAAGCACCTCTACAATATCTGTATGGCCATTGGCTGCAGCATCATGTAGAGTAGTCATGTTTGTGTCATTCTTAGCATTTATATCTGCACCAGCTTTGAAGAGCACTTCAACAATCTCTTTATGGCCATTGGCAGCAGCAACATGTAGAGGAGTCCTGTTTATACAATCCTCGGCATTAATATTTTCTCCAGCATTGAGAAGCATTTCAACAATCTCTTTATGGCCATTGGCAGCAGCAACATATAGAGGAGTCTTGTTTGTGCCATTCTCAGCATTAATATTTGCTCCAGCATTAAGAAGTACTTCAACATTTTCTTTATGGCCATTGGCAGCAGCAACATATAGAGGAGTCCATTTTGTGACATCCATAGCATTAATATTTGCTCCAGTATTGAGAAGCATTTCAACAATCTCTTTATAGCCATTGGCAGCAGCAACATGTAGAGGAGTCGTGTTTGTGCCGTTCTTAGCATTAATATTTCCTCCACCATTGTGAAGCACTTTAACAATCTCTATATGGCCATTGACAGCAGCAATATACAGAGAAGACCTGTTTGTGAAATCCTCAGCATTAATATTTGCCCCAGCATTGAGAAGCACTTCAACAATCCCTTTATGGCCATTGACAGTAGCAACATATAGAGGAGTCCTGTTTGTAGCATCCTCAGCATTAATATCTGCACCAGCTTTGAAAAGCACTTCCACAATCTCTTTATAGCCATTGGAAGCAGCATCATGTAGAGGAGTCATGTATGCGTCATTCTTAGCATTAGTATCTGCACCAGCTTTGAAAAGCTCTTCAACAATCTCTTTATGGCCATTGGCAGCAGCAACATGTAGAGGAGTCCTTTTTGTGACATTCATAGCATTACTATTTGCTCCAGCATTAAGAAGCACTTCAACAATCTCTTTATGGCCATTGGCAGCAGCAACCAGTAGAGGAGTCCATTTTGTGACATCCATAGCATTAATATTTGCTCCAGCATTAAGAAGCACTTCAACAATCTCTTTATGGCCATTGGCAGCAGAAGCATGTAGAGGAGTATTGTTTGTGTGACTATCAGCATTAATATTTGCTCCAGCTTTCAAAAGCACTTCAACAGTCTCTTTATGGCCATTGGCAGCAGCAGCATGTAGAGGAGTCATGTATGTGTTATTCTCAGCATTAATATCTGCACCAGCTTTGAAAAGCACTTCAACAATCTCTTTATGGCCATTGGCTGCAGCAACATATAGAGGAGTCCTGTTTGTGTCATTCACATTATCAATATTTGCTCCAGAATTAAGAAGCCATTCAACAGTATCTTTATGGCCATTGGCAGCAGCAACCAGTAGAGGAGTCCATTTTGTGACATCCATAGCATTAATGTTTGCTCCAGCATTAAGAAGCACTTCAACAATCTTTTCATGGTCATTGGCAGCAGCAACATGTAGTGGAGTCCTGTTTGTGTAACTCTTAGCATTAATATCTGCACCAGCCTTGATTAGCACTTCAACAATCTCTTTATGGCCATTGGCAGCAGCAGCATGTAGAGGAGTTCTGTTCGTGTGATTCTCAGCATTAATATTTGCTCCAGCAGTAAGAAGAACTTCAACAATCTCTTTATGGCCATCGAAAGCAGCAACATGTAGAGGAGTCCTCTTTGTGTCATT
This sequence comes from Cepaea nemoralis, assembly GCA_014155875.1. Lineage (NCBI taxonomy): Eukaryota > Metazoa > Mollusca > Gastropoda > Stylommatophora > Helicidae > Cepaea > Cepaea nemoralis. The sequence continues at coordinate 216,951 of JACEFZ010013227.1, forward strand.
CTTAGCATTAATATTTGCTCCAGCATTAAGAAGCACTTTAACAATCTTTTTATGGCCATTGGCAGCAGCAACATGTAGAGGAGTCATGTTTAAGTAATTCTTAGCATTTATATCTGCACCAGCTATGACAAGCACCTCTACAATATCTGTATGGCCATTGGCTGCAGCATCATGTAGAGTAGTCATGTTTGTGTCATTCTTAGCATTTATATCTGCACCAGCTTTGAAGAGCACTTCAACAATCTCTTTGTGGCCATTGGCAGCAGCAACATGTAGAGGAGTCCTGTTTATACTATCCTCGGCATTAATATTTTCTCCAGCATTGAGAAGCATTTCAACAATCTCTTTATGGCCATTGGCAGCAGCAACATATAGAGGAGTCTTGTTTGTGCCATTCTCAGCATTACTATTTGCTCCAGCATTAAGAAGTAATTCAACATTTTCTTTATGGCCATTGGCAGCAGCAACATATAGAGGAGTCCATTTTGTGACATCCATAGCATTAATATTTGCTCCAGTATTGAGAAGCATTTCAACAATCTCTTTATAGCCATTGGCAGCAGCAACATGTAGAGGAGTCGTGTTTGTGCCGTTCTTAGCATTAATATTTCCTCCAGCATTGTGAAGCACTTCAACAATCTCTATATGGCCATTGACAGTAGCAACATATAGAGGAGTCCGTTTTGTAGCATCCTCAGCATTAATATCTGCACCAGCTTTGAAAAGCACTTCCACAATCTCTTTATTGCCATTGGCAGCAGCATCATGTACAGGAGTCATGTTTGTGTCATTCTTAGCATTAGTATCTGCACCAGCTTTGAAAAGCACTTCAACAATCTCTTTATGGCCATTGGCAGCAGCAACATGTAGAGGAGTCCTTCTTGTGACATTCATAGCATTAATATTTGCTCCAGCATTAAGAAGCACTTCAACAATCTCTTTATGGCCATTGGCAGCAGCAGCATGTAGAGGAGTATTGTTTGTGTGACTATCAGCATTAATATTTGCTCCAGCTTTCAAAAGCACTTCAACAGTCTCTTTATGGCCATTGGCAGCAGCAGCATGTAGAGGAGTCCATTTTGTAACATCCATAGCATTAATATTTGCTCCAGTATTGAGAAGCATTTCAACAATCTCTTTATAGCCATTGGCAGCAGCAACATGTAGAGGAGTCGTGTTTGTGTCGTTCCTAGCATTAATATTTGCTCCAGCATTGAGAAGCACTTCAACAATCTCTATATGGCCATTGACAGCAGCAATATACAGAGATGACCTGTTTGTGCCATCCTCAGCATTAATATTTGCCCCAGCATTGAGAAGCACTTCAACAATCCCTTTATGGCCATTGACAGTAGCAACATATAGAGGAGTCCTGTTTGTAGCATCCTCAGCATTAATATCTGCACCAGCTTTGAAAAGCACTTCCACAATCTCTTTATAGCCATTGGAAGCAGCATCATGTAGAGGAGTCATGTATGTGTCATTCTTAGCATTAGTATCTGCACCAGCTTTGAAAAGCTCTTCAACAATCTCTTTATGGCCATTGGCAGCAGCAACATGTAGAGGAGTCCTTTTTGTGACATTCATAGCATTACTATTTGCTCCAGCATTAAGAAGCACTTCAACAATCTCTTTATGGCCATTGGCAGCAGCAACCAGTAGAGGAGTCCATTTTGTGACATCCATAGCATTAATATTTGCTCCAGCATTAAGAAGCACTTCAACAATCTCTTTATGGCCATTGGCAGCAGAAGCATGTAGAGGAGTATTGTTTGTGTGACTATCAGCATTAATATTTGCTCCAGCTTTCAAAAGCACTTCAACAGTCTCTTTATGGCCATTGGCAGCAGCAGCATGTAGAGGAGTCATGTATGTGTTATTCTTAGCATTAATATTTGCTCCAGCAGTGAAAAGAACTTCAACAATCTCTTTATGGCCATCGAAAGCAGCAACATATAGAGGAGTTCTGTTTGTGCCATTCACAGTATTAATATTTGCTCCAGAATTAAGAAGCCATTCAACAGTATCTTTATGGCCATTGGCAGCAGCAACCAGTAGAGGAGTCCATTTTGTGACATCCATAGCATTAATGTTTGCTCCAGCATTAAGAAGCACTTCAACAATCTTTTCATGGTCATTGGCAGCAGCAACATGTAGTGGAGTCCTGTTTGTGTAACTCTTAGCATTAATATCTGCACCAGCCTTGATTAGCACTTCAACAATCTCTTTATGGCCATTGCCAGCAGCAGCATGTAGAGGAGTTCTGTTCGTGTGATTCTCAGCATTAATATTTGCTCCAGCAGTAAGAAGAACTTCAACAATCTCTTTATGGCCATGGAAAGCAGCAACATGTAGAGGAGTCCTCTTTGTGTCATTCTTAGCATTAATATTTGCTCCAGCATTAAGAAGCACTTTAACAATCTTTTTATGGCCATTGGCAGCAGCAACATGTAGAGGAGTCATGTTTAAGTAATTCTTAGCATTTATATCTGCACCAGCTATGACAAGCACCTCTACAATATCTGTATGGCCATTGGCTGCAGCATCATGTAGAGTAGTCATGTTTGTGTCATTCTTAGCATTTATATCTGCACCAGCTTTGAAGAGCACTTCAACAATCTCTTTGTGGCCATTGGCAGCAGCAACATGTAGAGGAGTCCTGTTTATACTATCCTCGGCATTAATATTTTCTCCAGCATTGAGAAGCATTTCAACAATCTCTTTATGGCCATTGGCAGCAGCAACATATAGAGGAGTCTTGTTTGTGCCATTCTCAGCATTAATATTTGCTCCAGCATTAAGAAGTACTTCAACATTTTCTTTATGGCCATTGGCAGCAGCAACATATAGAGGAGTCCATTTTGTGACATCCATAGCATTAATATTTGCTCCAGTATTGAGAAGCATTTCAACAATCTCTTTATAGCCATTGGCAGCAGCAACATGTAGAGGAGTCGTGTTTGTGCCGTTCTTAGCATTAATATTTCCTCCAGCATTGTGAAGCACTTCAACAATCTCTATATGGCCATTGACAGTAGCAACATATAGAGGAGTCCTTTTTGTAGCATCCTCAGCATTAATATCTGCACCAGCTTTGAAAAGCACTTCCACAATCTCTTTATAGCCATTGGCAGCAGCATCATGTAGTGGAGTCATGTATGTGTCATTCTTAGCATTAGTATCTGCACCAGCTTTGAAAAGCACTTCAACAATCTCTTTATGGCCATTGGCAGCAGCAACATGTAGAGGAGTCCTTCTTGTGACATTCATAGCATTAATATTTGCTCCAGCATTAAGAAGCACTTCAACAATCTCTTTATGGCCATTGGCAGCAGCAACCAGTAGAGGAGTCCATTTTGTGCCATTCTCAGCATTAATATTTGCTCCAGCATTAAGAAGCACTTCAACAATCTCTTTATGGCCATTGGCAGCAGCAGCATGTAGAGGAGTATTGTTTGTGTGACTATCAGCATTAATATTTGCTCCAGCTTTCAAAAGCACTTCAAAAGTCTCTTTATGGCCATTGGCAGCAGCAGCATGTAGAGGAGTCCATTTTGTGACATCCATAGCATTAATATTTGCTCCAGTATTGAGAAGCATTTCAACAATCTCTTTATAGCCATTGGCAGCAGCAACATATAGAGGAGCCGTGTTAGTGCCGTTCCTAGCATTAATATTTGCTCCAGCATTGAGAAGCACTTCAACAATCCCTTTATGGCCATTGACAGTAGCAACATATAGAGGAGTCCTGTTTGCAGCATCCTCAGCATTAATATCTGCACCAGCTTTGAAAAGCACTTCCACAATCTCTTTATAGCCATTGGCAGCAGCATCATGTAGATGAGTCATGTATGTGTCATTCTTAGCATTAGTATCTGCACCAGCTTTGAAAAGCACTTCAACAATCTCTGTATGGCCATTGGCAACAGCAACATGTAGAGGAGTCCTTTTTGTGACATTAATAGCATTAATATTTGCTCCCGCATTAAGAAGCACTTCAACAATCTCTTTATGGCCATTGGCATCTGCAACCAGTAGAGGAGTCCATTTTGTGCCATTCTCAGCATTAATATTTGCTCCAGCATTAAGAAGCACTTCAACAATCTCTTTATGGCCATTGGCAGCAGAAGCATGTAGAGGAGTATTGTTTGTGTGACTACCAGCATTAATATTTGCTCCAGCTTTCAAAAGCACTTCAACAGTATCTTTATGGCCATTGGCAGCAGCAACATGTAGAGGAGTCATGTATGTGTTATTCTTAGCATTAATATCTGCACCAGCTTTCAAAAGCACTTCAACAATCTCTTTATGGCCATTGGCTGCAGCAACATATAGAGGAGTCCTGTTTGTGTCATTCACATTATTAATATTTGCTCCAGAATTAAGAAGCCATTCAACAATATCTTTATGGCCATTCGCAGCAGCAACCAGTAGAGGAGTCCATTTTGTGACATCCATAGCATTAATATTTGCTCCAGCATTAAGAAGCACTTCAACAATCTTTTCATGGTCATTGGCAGCAGCAACATGTAGAGGAGTCCTGTTTGCGTAACTCTTAGCATTAATATCTGCACCAGCCTTGATTAGCACTTCAACAATCTCTTTATGGCCATTGGCAGCAGCAGCATGTAGAGGAGTTCTGTTCGTGTGATTCTCAGCATTAATATTTGCTCCAGCAGTAAGAAGAACTTCAACAATCTCTTTATGGCCATCGAAAGCAGCAACATGTAGAGGAGTCCTCTTTGTGTCATTCTTAGCATTAATATTTGCTCCAGCATTAAGAAGTACTTTAACAATCTTTTTATGGCCATTGGCAGCAGCAGCATGTAGAGGAGTCATGTTTAAGTAATTCGTAGCATTTATATCTGCACCAGCTATGACAAGCACCTCTACAATATCTGTATGGCCATTGGCTGCAGCATCATGTAGAGTAGTCATGTTTGTGTCATTCTTAGCATTTATATCTGCACCAGCTTTGAAGAGCACTTCAACAATCTCTTTATGGCCATTGGCAGCAGCAACATGTAGAGGAGTCCTGTTTATACTATCCTCGGCATTAATATTTTCTCCAGCATTGAGAAGCATTTCAACAATCTCTTTATGGCCATTGGCAGCAGCAACATATAGAGGAGTCTTGTTTGTGCCATTCTCAGCATTAATATTTGCTCCAGCATTAAGAAGTACTTCAACATTTTCTTTATGGCCATTGGCAGCAGCAACATATAAAGGAGTCCATTTTGTGACATCCATAGCATTAATATTTGCTCCAGTATTGAGAAGCATTTCAACAATCTCTTTATAGCCATTGGCAGCAGCAACGTGTAGAGGAGTCGTGTTTGTGCCGTTCCTAGCATTAATATCTCCTCCAGCATTGAGAAGCACTTCAACAATCTCAATATGGCCATTGACAGCAGCAATATACAGAGATGACCTGTTTGTGCCATCCTCAGCATTAATATTTGCCCCAGCATTGAGAAGCACTTCAACAATACCTTTATGGCCATTGACAGTAGCAACATATAGAGGAGTCCTGTTTGTAGCATCCTCAGCATTAATATCTGCACCAGCTTTGAAAAGCACTTCCACAATCTCTTTATAGCCATTGGCAGCAGCATCATGTAGAGGAGTCATGTATATGTCATTCTTAGCATTAGTATCTGCACCAGCTTTGAAAAGCACTTCAACAATCTCTTTATGGCCATTGGCAGCAGCAACATGTAGAGGAGTCCTTTTTGTGACATTCATAGCATTAATATTTGCTCCAGCATTAAGAAGAATTTCAACAATCTCTTTATGGCCATTGGCAGCAGCAACCAGTAGAGGAGTCCATTTTGTGCCATTCTCAGCATTAATATTTGCTCCAGCATTAAGAAGCACTTCAACAATCTCTTTATGGCCATTGGCAGCAGCAGCATGTAGAGGAGTATTGTTTGTGTGACTATCAGCATTAATATTTGCTCCAGCTTTCAAAAGCACTTCAACAGTCTCTTTATGGCCATTGGCAGCAGCAACATGTAGAGGAGTCATGTATGTGTTATTCTTAGCATTAATATCTGCACCAGCTTTGAAAAGCACTTCAACAATCTCTTTATGGCCATTGGCTGCAGCAACATATAGAGGAGTCCTGTTTGTGTCATTCACATTATTAATATTTGCTCCAGAATTAAGAAGCCATTCAACAGTATCTTTATGGCCATTGGCAGCAGCAACCAGTAGAGGAGTCCATTTTGTGACATCCATAGCATTAATATTTGCTCCAGCATTAAGAAGCACTTCAACAATCTTTTCATGGTCATTGGTAGCAGCAACATGTAGAGGAGTCCTGTTTGTGTAACTCTTATCATTAATATCTGCACCAGCCTTGATTAGCACTTCAACAATCTCTATCGATCGATTGACTAACTTCGTCGGACTCTTGGCGGTGGTCTTAGCCTAGACCTACCGGCTAATCTCATCTCATTGACTCTCCAGTATTGACGTAGGCAGATTCAGATGACTGCTCCCATTAACGCCTCAAATCTCATCTTGATGGGCACTGGAACGAGCAAGTCCCGTGGAGCTTATGGTTGAGCTCTTGAATCTCCATCGAATCTAACCTATAACAGATCCTGAAACATGGAGGGGTTGGTGTGAGTACTCAACTACAACAAGGACTACACTGCATCTCCACATTAATACACATCTCTCAGTAATATATATAATACAATTTATATATATATATATATATATATATATATATATATATATATATATATATATATATATAAGTGGTCATCAACATCATCTATCTACTCTTAATTACAATGTATAGGCATGAGGCTGCAGGAGAAAGCAATAATACACCAGTGTATAGTTAAGTAACTCGTCTGGGCAACAGATAGCCCGATAGCACCAGAGTAGACTGTATGACTCTGTCAAAGTATCCTTCGTCTGGTGCTAATCCATTCCTGTTTCTTCACCATCTATCAACCAGAAAATACACCTTCTTCTCTTTCAGTGTAGTGGTTACATTATCTAGGAGGTGCCCAGCCGGACATATCCTCCTTCTACCTAGCTCAACAATTAATCAATCCCTTCACCCATGGATCAACTAATTAAACCTAACTCATTAATGACTACACAACATTAATAAATTATCTTCCTCACAATTCATTAACGTAGCATTAATAACTTATAACTAGGAATTGTAAAACTTAATTAACAAACTCAGAACACAGCAATAGCTTTTGTTCTGGGATCTCCGTTCCAGAACAACGTTTGACCTTTATTAATTGACCTTCATCCATGACGGTCAAGTCTGTGCAGGTCTAGCACAGATATGGTGGCCCTCCACCGAAAACACTTTCCCACAGCTACTGTGGGTCCAGCGCATCTTAGTCAGTGGCGAATTAGGCCACGTCATCCTTTTTAGAGAGGCTACCAGCCCCCCTCTCCTAAATCTCCAGTTCCCCTTATCCGGACCAATTACCACAGAGGATACTACTACTTCCTCACTGCAGTGAATCAGTTACTCCATTATCAGAGTCAGGTTTCTTGAAGAGGAGAATAATAGAGACAGACCAGGTTCTGTACATAGTTCGGATCTACATAGACGCAACGACCTCGATTACAGAGCGCCGCATCGCTCTCGGTCGGGTATGTTAATTCCACCTTCGGTTAAGCGCGATCGCTTTGGGTCGGACATACTACATAACGGTCGGTCTGACATGCCTAATAACCAGTCGGTTGGCTAGGCATACGCACGATTGGACCCGCAGGGTCACCCAGGCGGACAGGCATGTCAACAAGCAGTGACATCAGGCATCATAAATACTGTCTATCAACCGCTACCCGGTAAATATAAAACATTTCTGCCTAAGTGGAATAGCAATGGCATCTTCACACAGCAAATACTTACCTGCACATCCCAATGAAATAACACCAACTTGTTCCCGGAATAATACCACCACTGATATAAGATATAAATTACCATCCTATTCTAGCCAAGCAAATGGCACCTCAATAATAATAACAAGCAATAACTTATCACTATTAAATTATTCTAGCATCACAATGTAACGAAGTCAAACTTCCTGACCGCCCTGAGTATGTAGCCTAACCACTAAACCAGATAGGTAACACATCTGCTACACAGTTGGTAAATTACCACAACCTACTTACACATAGCAGTGATAATAACATACATATCCCTAACAATGCATATAATTTGTACTCCAAGAGTAAATACATTCTATCAGATGTACTAACATCGGATTTACTCAATTATCAGATGGAACACACATATACAGGCCTACTGTTTATACACGCTTGTAGCTATCAGACATCTGGCCTCAATACTCTTAGCCGATCGATAGCGGCTAATTATTAATGCAGATAGGCGGAGCTTCAATTTATGCGCTCCGAGGAGATAATTATTTCGGCCGGCGATTAAACGTCGCGGTATATTTACGGACAACGGATAATACTTAAAGTAATTCAACATTACCTGTGATCTTGACATCACATCACTCGACTACAGGTGTCCGCTCTGACTGCGAAAAAGACATCTCTTCTAGCAGTGAGTTACTGCGGCCTTCCTTGACGAAATTCGGCTGGCGACTGACGGTGGATAGCTAAGGTCGCTGCCTCAAGGACTTCTCGGGCCCCGAGTATCCCAAGGATCAGGGAGAACTCCAAAACCTCGTGAGTTCCGAACAATTGTGAGTCCAACGTGCTATAACAGTGTCGAAAGGAAGTAATAAGACCTGATCTGGAATCAAAACTTTATTCTTTATTCTCAAGATGACAAGCCGCGTCTTCTCAGCTGGACTATCGGATGTTCACTCACTATAACAACATAATACGTCACGATTGAGCATCTCCCACCCCTTTCAGTCTCAATGCTCAATCGTGCTGTATCGGAGTTTTCCAATAGACCCCAATTATACCTACACTGTTACACCTCCCCATGTTACTTAAAGAATTTTCCTTTTAAAGGAAAAATCTTTACTCCTAATCCCCATACTCTATTCCCTACTTGTCTTTTAACCTTCGCCAATACATCTTTTACTCTTCTCCCAGTGCTATGGTCTGTCTACAACCTCCCCATATACTTCTTCTTCGCTTTTTATTTATATAATACTACGGTTAATCCAAGCAGTCCTTCTTTCCTTTTCATTTCCCCAACATTTTACAGTCAACTACATAACCTCCCCATGTTATTCTTCATTTCTGGTTCTCTCTGGTTACCTATATCAAATATACATATTATAAGAACAGCTCATAAAATTTCTCATTCTTCACTATTTTGGTTCTTTCTTGGCTCATCTAGTTTCCTGTATCAAATATACACATTATAAGAACAACTCATAAATTCTTTTTCTAAAATTATTACCTTATATAATTTCTCATTCTTTCAAACCCCAGGACGTACAAAAACAAAGTAGTTAGAAAAAGTAAAGAAGTGGTGCGCACCAAATAAAGAACATAAAGAATGAATATACGACATGACCACATGGACATACAGTAAATGTACATTTAAGACATTCTCCCTTTACCTCCCTTGCCAATAAAAAAATTTTGTAAAATAATTTTTTAAAACACCTTAAGAAATATATTATTGTTCGTTATAAAACAATTTGGCATAAGTTTTCATAAACCTTCTATATTTCACATTGACATTGCCAACCAGAATTCCGTTATCTCACCTTTTACCATGAGCCCATGTTCATATTTTATGAACACCTTTAATATAATTAAAGCTGGTATTTCACAGCACCTATATCTTGCCCCCGTACATCCCATTTTATAAATACAGTGACGTGTGTGCAAGTCCTGGATACGTCTATCCATTCGTGTACACACGTTCACCAACTATGGTTTCCCACTAGTTAATGAATGCATAGTTTCCCCTTACCTTATATCAGTGGACAAATTAGTTTTTATCAACTCTTTTCTTAACGAAAAACCTTTAGCAAAACCTCCTTCATTTGAAACTTAAACTTACTTAACTAACTTTACAAGCATTTAACTCAATATACCAAATCATTCATGTAATCGAAATAAAATGAACACAACCTCCAAATTAATCTAGAAGAAAAAAAAACACATTTTTTTTTAAAATGACATAACATGCATGTTATCAAATCAGAATAAAATATCCTATTCTACCTATCACTATTGGACACTTTTACGGACCAATAGTTCTTGTCAACTCAAATGCTATGAACACAATCACCCTACTCTAAACCAATTACTCAAACAATAACAATCATTTTTCAAGACCAAATCAAGAAAACAAAATGAGGCATTACAACTTAGGCTCAATAAAACAACCAAACAATATCCCTCATTTTCCAGTAGCAACTCAAGCATAAAAACATTTCCTATATGACTCATAATTCACAAAACTTAGATTTCATAAACACCGTCTTCAATACAATTATAACTCTCTTAAAATTACTACGTACATTGGCCTACCAGTATTAGGCTCTCATAAATGACGCATATCCAGTATTTATATGACCGAGAAGACTAAACATCCTATCTGTTTATCTGTTAACTACAGATCAATTATGAACATATCTGTTCTATCTACACAAACAAATCAGTAATCCAGAATTATCTATTTATTATCTCTTAACAGCACATAGTATCCTGAATAAGCTCTTAAGTAAACACTGTAACCTATATCCAACATTAACTCAATGTAGCCATCCTCTACTTATCAACGTACTTGTGATCTGTCCTGTCTATTATTATTATAACTTGTTAACCCCTATCTTTAAACACGGCACTTCTAACATCAATAAAAAAATACATTCACCCACTGTACTAATATCTCAAGACCACTTTTTCCACCGTTTCGTATACTTCTTTAAACATCACTTACAATTTTAAATCTTGCTATCTACAGTACTTTCGATTTATCTATCTCTTACGTTTCCATTTCCTCAACAACTCTAAGTTTCTCTGAATAAGTGCTAACTCTATATCAACATCTTCTTCTTCGTACAACCTACTAGTCTCCTCCATACTACTACTTGACTCTGACTTTTCATCCATTTCTTCTTCTTCGTCTGTATGTCTCTCTTTAGCTGCCGCTAATTTCTTCCGTTCAACATCCCACCTAATTTGTCGATCACTCTTTCTTAAGGATCTTTCTAGTATAGGTATATCGTCTCCGCTTGTTGAACCATCTCTAATTCTCCTCTGTCTTTTTACTTCTTTATCTCTTTGACTGTCCATTCTTCTTTTTGTTGCTTGCCTAGTATTTTTAAATGGAGCACCTGTGTCTTCTTCCATACTATCATAATGAGTTTCATTTGTCCCTTCTTCTTCCATTCTTTTCGGAATTGTCTGTTCTTGTTCTTCGTAACTTGGATTTGCTAACAACTGATTTTGTTCTGGTTCTTTTCTAAGATCTGGGGTTACTGTAGCTCTTCTAAGATCTGGGTTTACTGTAACAACTTGTTCATCTAAAAATTTTGCATCCGAATAACAATTATTATTATAATTATTATTTTCTATCTCATTTTCATCTCTTCTTAAGTGTTCAACATGTGCCCTTGCTATGTGTGCTGTGACCTGGTTCTTTATAACATACGATACATTACCTAGTTTTTCCAAAACGTAATAACCTGGAATCCAACGAGAATCAAACTTAGAGTTTCTTCTATGCTTTTTGTAATAAACTCTATCACCTACTTTAAACTCCTGTAATTTTGTATTTACATTTTTGTACTTTTTCTGTCTTTCCCTAGCTTTTATTATATTATTTCTTAATCTCATATGTGCTTTATGCATTTCTTGTATTATGATCTCTTGAAAATCTTCACCCATATATTTCCGTCTAGGTTTTAATAAATTATCTATAGGTAATATTGGTTCTCTCCCGTGTATTAAATAAAATGGCGAAAAACCCGTGCTCTCATTTTGATTTGTACGAATAGCGCTAAGAGCAGGTCCCAAAAATAGATCCCAATCTTTTTCATGTTCATCAATAATCTTTGCCACAATGTTGTATAACGTCTGATGTTGACGCTCGTTTTTCGCATTTGACGAAGGTCTATAAAATGAGGTCTTTATATGTCTTATGTTTAAATCTTTTAATAACTTTTCGAATTTTTTATTTACAAATTCTCTACCATTATCTGTAAGTATACTTTGTGGGCAACTAAACCTTGGTACGAACTCCTGTAAAAAAATATTAATGACAGTATCCGCGCTCTTATCTGGAATTGCATAAACCTCTGGCCAAAGACTGTAGATGTCTACTATATGAATTAAATATACATTTCCTGACAATGTTCTGGGGTGTGGACCTGATATGTCTAAACTAATCTTTTGCATTGGGAAGTGAGGAATATCTGTGTCCTGTAATGGAGACTTTATTGTTTTCATGTTCCTTAATCTGCACTTTTCACACGTATCTACATATTTGCATGCAGATTTAAATAAGTTTGGCCAATAATATTTACTTGTAAGTGCTTTCACTAGTTTGTCTCTACCGAGATGTCCATTTTCATCGTGATATGCTTTTAAAAGTTCATTTTCCAAATGCATTGGAATATATTTCCTTAGTTGTTCGTTCTTTTCACACATATAATATAACTGTCCATCCTCTTGTAAGAGCAAATAATTCCTTTTATATTTGTTATCTTCTGTTTCTCGTAACTTTTCCTTTATTTGTATGATTCTTGGGTCCAAATCCTGCTCTTCTTTCATATTGAATTGTGCTAACTGTAGATCTTCTTCTCTATGTTCAGACTCTTGATCTGATGGTAAGCTATCAAATTCTCCCCTATTTATTATAGCAGAATCCAGAATATTTACCTGCCAATTCCTGTCGTCTATCTCTGGTTCGGCTGCCTCCTCTTCTGTATCCTCTGATGACTGTGTATATGGAATTCTAGACAAAAGATCGGCGCATGTGTTTATCTTACCCGGTATGTACTCAATTTTCGCGTCGTACCCCTGTAGATTCAATGCCCATGTCTGTATTTTCCTGTTCTGCACTGGAGCTTCTAAAAAAGACTTTAAAGGCATGTGGTCAGTTCTAATAACAAAACTTGCGTTATGTAAATAGTAATTAAGTTTTTGAAGAGCGTAATGAATCGCGTAAGCCTCCTTCTCGATAGTACTCCATTTTTTTTGTGATTTACTAAGCTTATGAGACAAAAAGTAGATAGGTCTTTCATTTTTAACCCCTGGTATTCCAGATTCTTTTCCTTCATATGGTTGTACTAAACATGCTCCTACTGCACTGTCTGAAGCATCTGTGTATAGTATTAACTGTTTGTTTAAGTCTGGATGCGTCAATAGTGGTACCAGTGTTAAGCTGTTTTTTAAATAGTCGAAGGCTTTTTGACACTCATCATCCCACTTAAACCTGGCGTACTTGGCTGTTAAATTTGTAATTGGTTCAGCTATCCTTGAAAATGCCGGAATAAACCGTCTATAATACGCACACGTTCCTATAAAAGCACGTACTTCCTTAACGTTTGTTGGAGCAGGTAACTCTTTAATAATCTTTATTTTTTCCTGGTCTGGTTTAATACCCTCTCTATTTATAATATACCCTAAATATTTTGTTTCTGTTTTTAAAAATTGGCACTTACTAAGCTTCAACTTCACATCATGCTTTCTTAACCTGTCAAACACTAGTCTAATATGTTTCAAATGATCTTCTACATCTCCTTTGGTATAGATCAATATATCATCAATATAAGCAAGAGCGAACCTTTGCATACCCTCTAGAACTTCATTTATTAAGAACATATAGTGTGAGGGCGCTGTCTTGACTCCAAAAGGCATTCGTAAAAATTCGTACGAGCCCATGTGGGTACAAAAGGCACTTTTCCGTTGCGCGTCTTCTGACATTGGAATACACCAAAACCCTGACCTTGCGTCTAACGTTGTGAAATATGTAGAGCCATTAAGTAGCCCCAAAATATCATCAATTACCGGCAGTGGGTATGCTACATTCTTGGTGATTTTGTTCAACGCCCTGTAGTCGCAACAGAAGCGACTGGAACCATCGGGCTTGGCCACTATGACGACCGGAGATGACCATTCTGACTTCGACCTTTTTATTATTCCTGCTTTCAGCATCTCCTCTATTGCCTTTTCCATTATTTCTCTGTTTCTTAATGGAGTTCTGTATGGTTTTAGACTTATTGGTGGATGATCTCCCGTGTCTATCTCCATCGTAACTGTCCGCGTCTTACCCAATTCCAAATCATTAACCGCAAACACATCTTGATTTTGCTTTATAAACTGTTCTAACACTTCCTTATTTTCCGGCGAAGCTTTTAACTGTGACAGCAATTCTTGTTCCCTTGTTATTTTGTCTAGTGAATGTATATGGACTTTATTTTCTCCGAATGGATGGATCAATTCATTCATTCCGATTTTCCCTCTTCTTCCGCATCCGCGTCTGTCACTTCTCCTTTCACTAGAAGTTTCCAAATAACTTGTTCCCGACACTTCTGTTCTATTCGTTGCCAATATTTCACTAATGTTATGATCTAACTTTGCTATCACACATCCTCTGTATAACTTGATTTCTCTCCCTGTGTTGTTGATAACCATTACTGGAAAGGTTAAGTGTTTATCCAACTCCATTACTCCATCTGGAACCTCCAAACCAGGCTCATCAATTATTTCTTCTTGTAACTCAGTGATTCTGACTGTGTTTCCTTCCACATAATATGGGTTTCTCTTCAGCTTCGCTTGTATCAAATTAACCGACTGTGGTTTTAATGTCGTTGTCATTTTGACCCTAACTAGTGCTGCTATATGCATATCCTCTTCCATATCTATATATACGTCTCTGAATTTTAACTTATGTAAATCATAAAAAAGTCTTATCCCATTCTTTATCAAAAAATCTCTTCCTATCAACATATTTCTATTTAAACCCTTCACTACATGAAAAAGGTGTCTTATGTTGATCCCTCCTAATTTAAAATTGATCATTGTTTGTCCAACTACTTGTAAATTCTGTCCAGTAACAGAGTGTAAATTATTACTACACTTAAATACTCTACAATTTCTTACTATTTTGTATAAAAAACTTTCTTTTACTACACTAACTTGAGCTCCCGAATCTATTAATGTACGAACTCTATACTTCCCTATTTCTAATATACACGAGCTATAATCTGTTTTTTCTTCTATAAATTTCTTGACTTCATCCAGTTGAAAATATTCTCTGTTCGACCTATTATACTTGTTATTAACATACTCTCTAACACTTGGGACCCTATTATTTACCCTCCTATCATCGGTCCTGTCTAATAGGTTGGGCGCCAGTTTTCCTGTGTTCTTGTACCTGTAAAGTTCCTGTGTCCATCAACAACATTCCTACTCACCCTATTATTATCATGTCTACCCTGTGTATTTGACTGTATACGCCTGTTATTACAAAAACGAGAAACATGTCCCCGTTGACCACAAACCCAACAGACAATGTTTGTGTTATTTGTGTTTCTTACTGCCTCACTTGTAGGGTATCTCACATTTCTTCTTTCAACATAATCGCTCCTATTTCTACCTTGTAAGGTTTGTATACCGCCTCTCCTATTCCATCCGAATCTTGTTTGTCCTATCTCCATGGGTTCCTCAATTCTGTCGTCTCTATTACTTCCCACTTCTCGTCCTGTTCTTAATCTAAACCTTCGTCTCAAATTTTCCTCTTGCACCGCAATATCCACCGCTTGTGATAACCTCTCAGGGTTATCCCTCATCAGCTTAAGTTTCAAACCATCAGATTTGATGCCATCCACAAAAATCCCTACCAACATCCTTTCCACCTCCTCCCCTCGCACATTCTGTCCTAAGAATGCCTCTTCAGCCAGGTTAATCAACCTATCGCTAAACAACTGTACCGTTTCTCCGTTATTTTGTTTAGCCTGCCTCAACACCGAAAATGCATGTTGCGGATCCGTAATTTCTGCATATTTTCTTGCTAGGTCCTCTTTGAATTGTTCCCATGTCTCATCTACCCTAGCCTCTAATTTTCTTCTTATATGATCTGAGACCGGTTCTGTTGCCGTCTGATACGCTAGTCTCATTTTCTCTTCATCTGTTGCCGAGATCAAATAGGCATATTTTTCTATAGAGGTGACCCACTTCTTATAGTCCTTAGCCTGTCCACTAAATTTCACAATTTCTGTTGCCATCCCCTGTTGTTTGATCACCATATTAAGTCGGCCTACTGCTGTTCCTACGCCTGTGAGAACTTGTGCCAAGGTGTCCTGTTCCGCCATGCTGAAAAAAATAGTAAAACAAAGCAAGCAACCAATCACACAATTATAATTTCCCAAATCCCAACCAGCACAATTCAGTTGGTTATAATATTGTAAGATATTACATTAATCAGAAGAAGCACCAACGATGTCCTGTCTGAGCATAGGAAGAATGAACCCTGTCCTCGAAAAAAAACTCAAACTGGTGGCAATCAGAAGGTTCCTTGTAGATAATGTTCTGTACTCCACTCTAATTAAGGAATTCGGAACCTCACGGGAGACCTCGAAATATACAACTCTGAGTCTATTTCTAAATTACTCTGTTACCTTCAGTTCAGTTCAACCAACCAGATCCCGCATTAGGTGAAACTTAGTCTCAGAATTCAAGTGGTGGAGTTCAGATACCATTTCTCCTCCCTCAGGTACTTTCGTCCTTCTCATGGGCTGCCAGAAAATTCTTCAACCCCTGGTTGGGTCACATCTCATGGGCTGCCGGAAAATCTTCGACCCCTGGTTGGGTCCCTTCCTTGATTCTCAGGTGGGTACTTCAACGTCGTATGGAATGGGTCATAGGATTAACGAGGCCCAAGGATGGATCAGGTGTGTTTGGGTCATAGGAATGACAAGGCCCAAAAATGGATCAGGTGTGTTTGGGTCATAGGAATGACAAGGCCCAAAAATGGATCAGGATCTGCCAACGGCCAGTGATGACTTGACCTTGAACGAGCCCTGACTTCTGATTAAATCTTGAAAGTGGCAAGGTTCAGGCAACGGCCAGGTTAGGCCCCTTGTAAATGATTCAGTTCAGCCACGGCTCCAGGAAACCCTTCTTATCCTGGCAGTTTTGTCCTGATTCTTGAGTACTTCGCGTGATAGGCCATTATCTATTATCTTCATAATATTTCTTACAGCATGCCGTCAGTGGATAGTTTTTTGTTGGCCGGCCTAGATCAACCTCAGATCCTGGTCACGGCACCATTTATTACTCCTATAACAGTGTCGAAAGGAAGTAATAAGACTTGATCTGGAATCAAAACTTTATTCTTTATTCTCAAGATGACAAGCCGCGTCTTCTCAGCTGGACTATCGGATGTTCACTCACTATAACAACATAATACGTCACGATTGAGCATCTCCCACCCCTTTCAGTCTCAATGCTCAATCGTGCTGTATCGGAGTTTTCCAATAGACCCCAATTATACCTACACTGTTACAGTGCCAACAAACCACGTACGTACTGGGCCGGGGACATTCTAGCATATTCTAGAAGTCACCAGAATTGTGACGTCACGGACTATTTACCGGGGAATTCCCTAGTTATGGTCACCATATCAAGGGAGACTAACCCGGCGTATTCCAACCAAAGGAAAATAATCCAGAGGACAGACTGTATCTAGACCCGTTTCGTCACAGTAACTCTTAGCATTAATATCTGCACCACCTTTGATTAGCACTTCAACAATCTCTTTATGGCCATTGGCAGCAGCAACATTTAGAGGAGTCCTGTTTATACTATCATCGGCATTAATATTTTCTCCAGCATTGAGAAGCATTTCAACAATCTCTTTATGGCCATTGGCAGCAGCAACATAAAGAGAAGTCTTGTTTGTGCCATTCTCAGCATTAATATTTGCTCCAGCATTAAGAAGTACTTCAACATTTTCTTTATGGCCATTGGCAGCAGCAACATATAGAGGAGTCCATTTTGTGACATCCATAGCATTAATATTTGCTCCAGTATTAATAATCTCTTATGGCCATTGGCAGCAGCAACATGTAGAGGAGTTGTGTTTGTACCGTTCTTAGCATTAATATTTGCTCCAGCATTAATAAGCACGTCAACAATCTCTTTATGGCCATTGACAGCAGCAATATACAGAGATGACCTGTTTGTGCCATCCTGTGCATTAATATTTGCCCCAGCATTGAGAAGCACTTCAACAATCCCTTTATGGCCATTGACAGTAGCAACATATAGAGGAGTCCTGTTTGTAGCATCATCAGCATTAATATCTGCACCAGCTTTGAAAAGCACTTCCATAATCTCTTTATGGGCATTGGCAGCAGCAACATTTAGAGGAGTCATGTTTGTGTAATTCTTAGCATTTATATCTGCACCAGCTATGACAAGCACTTCTACAATATCTGTATGGCCATTGGCTGCAGCATCATGTAGAGTAGTCATGTTTGTGTCATTCTTAGCATTTATATCCGCACCAGCTTTGAAGAGCACTTCAACAATCTCTTTATGGCCATTGGCAGCAGCAACATGTAGAGGAGTCCTGTTTATACTATCCTCAGCATTAATATGTTCTCCAGCATTGAGAAGCATTTCAACAATCTCTTTATGGTCATTGGCAGCAGCAACATGTAGAGGAGTCCTGTTTATACTATCCTTATCATTAATATTTTCTCCAGCATTAAGAAGCACTTCAACAGTCTCTTTATGGCCATTGGCAGCAGCAACATACAGAGGAGTTAATTTTGTGACATCCATAGCATTACTATTTGCTCCAATTATTAAGAAGCACTTAAACAATCTCTTTATCGCCATTGGCAGCAGCAACATGTAGAGGAGTCCTGTTTGTACCATCCTCAGCATTAATATTTGCTCCAGCATTAAGAAGCACTTCAACTATCTCTTTATGGCCACTGGCAGCAGCAACATGTAGAGGAGTCATGTTTGTGTCATTCTGAGCATTTATATCTACAGCAGCTTTGAAAAGCACATCCACAATACCTGCATGGCCATTGGTAGCAGCATCATGTAAAGAAGTCATGTTCTTAGTAATTCATAGCATTAATATTTGCATCAGATTTAAAAAGCACTTCAAAAATTGTCACATCCCCATATTACACACGAACCCAACTTAAATGTTACACATGAAACTGGGTCAGGTATAGCACATTGGCTGCTTGCGCGATACGGGCTTAGTTTACACTCAGCTCGGCGCAAGCTTGGTGCGCATGCGCTCTGTAAGGAAGAAGACGGAAGAGGTCATTGTTGTTGTTGACAGTGAGCGTTTAATATGGCGATAGAAAGGGTCGTGTTTTAGAACCATTTAGTTACGATGATGTTTTAGGTAGGCATCAAATACTTAGAAGGGTTAGCCAGTACTTAGTGATTGTGTGATTCTTCTTGAAAAGGGATTTTTATTCATGTTTGGTGTAACTAACGCTTATAAGCAATAAACATTAGTTTAATGTAGCAAAGACTAGCAAGGTGGGCAGCATACTTTCAAGAACTTCTTAACCCCACAGATAACATAGGAAACCTCACTTTTGTGCCTAAACGCCAGGGACAGCAAGAACCAAATTTCATACCTGCAGAAGTCAAAGCAGTTATACAGAAAAGTCCTAAAAACAAATCACCAGGTCCAGATGGAATAACCACAGAAGCTATTCAGGCCTGTGGGGAAACAGGAGTTAAATGGCTAACAAGACTTTTTAATATAGCATGGGAAGAAAGAAAAGTCCCAGATGATTGGCAACAGGCAATAATATTACCAATATGGAAAAAGAAGGGCAATATGAGAGAGTGCGAAACATACAGAGGTATATCACTCCTGATCCATATAGGGAAAATGTATGCAAAACTTTTGGAACAAAGAGCTAGACCAATAGTTGAACAACAGTTAAGCAAAGCACAATTCGGTTTTCGGAAAGGTAAAAGTTGCACTGATGCATTATTTACACTTAGACAAATTTGTGAAAAAACTATTGAATATAGTGACCAGCAGAATATTGTGTTTGTAGATCAGGAAAAGGCTTTTGATAGAGTAGACAGATACAAATTATGGACCATCCTTGAAGACTATGGAGTAGAAGGGCAACTGCTAGAAAACATCATAGCCATGTACCACTCGAGCCAAAGTGCAATAAGAACACAGGAAGGTATATCAGATATGTTAATAGTCAATACAGGAGTGAGACAGGGATGTGTGCTCTCTCCCCTGCTATTCAATATCTACATGGACAGAATTTCCAAAGAAGCAAGTCTCGACAGACCAGATTCAGAAAATTTAGAACTCTTTACTCCAGATGAAACAACTGACCCACAGGGAATAAATGAACTTCTATTTGCAGATGATCAGTGCCTGTTTTACAGCGACGAGGGCAGACTACAAAATCATATTACTAATCTGAGTTCAACCTGCAGCAGATACAATATGAGTATAAACACAGCCAAAACCGAAGTAATGCAAGTTAGCAGATCGCCAGGCCCACTAAGTATACAGATCAATAACACACCTGTGAAACAAGTTAAAGAATTCAAATACCATGGAAGTATGATCACAGAAGATGGCAGATTAGACAGAGAAATTGAAATCAGATGTCAAAAAGCTAGTGCACTTACATATCAACTGTCACCCTTACTGAAACATCCAAACATACCCATGTCCGCAAAACGACAGATAATAAACAGCATATTCACACCAACCCTATGCTACCAATCTCAAACCTGGACTTTATCCAAATTACACCTTCGCAAGATCAACACCTGCGAAATGAGATGCCTGAGGAGAGCTGCCAACTTAACAATCCGAGACCGAGTAAGAAATGTTACTATCAGACAGACTGTGGGATCAACACCTTGTGCCACATTTATTGAAAGACAGAAGATCAAGTGGTTTGGCCATGTTGTTAGAATGCAACATCAGCAACTACCATCACTGGCCTTACATCAAAGATCATCTGCGACGAGACCACGAGGACGTCCAAGAAGAAAATGGATTGACGACATAAGACATTGTACAACCACACGGAATGACACTATCCAGTGCCGTCCACCGGGCGCTGGAACGCAAATTATTCCTCCCCACGACGCTTGACGGCAGAAGTGGAAGATGATGATGATGATGATGAATGTAGCAAGTCCTATGACAATTTTAATTTGAGTATTTACTTATATTGAGTATTTACTAATATCCGGTCTAAGATGGCGACAAAATGACGCGTTACTTTTCGGAGGGACGCTATTTAGTGTTTTCCTTTGGATTTCGTGTGATTTCCTATGGATTTCCTGTGAATAGTGTTTTCCTGCGGATTATGTGATGTTATTTTGTGTTCTTTGATTGGAAGTTTTTAAAAGAAGCCACGGAAGGCAGGTGGTGGATGAAATTTTGAGGGCAGCCGACAGATATCGGTTGGTCATGGTCTCGAGTTTCACGACGGCAGGCAGAGGAGCTCTTCTTGAGTCAATGGCTGCGGTCTCCGACCAGTAAGGTCACTGCCATAGAGGAAAGCAACGGCAAACTACCTCTTTAAAAGTGCCTAGTACATCATGATTCGCTTAAAGACTGATCATCGTAAGACAAGGACAGAGACGTTAAAATTAGCAACTTGGAACGTTAGGACGTTAAATGACGACGAAAAATTAGAGAACATAAAACAAGAAATTGAAAGGGAAAAAATTAATATTTTAGGTATGTGCGAAACGAGATGGACAGGAGCAGGCATCAAGATAGATGAAATTTCAAGATTATTTATTCTGGAGGTGAAGATCGTCATAGGGGAAGTGGCAATTATTTTGGACCGGAAAACATCAAAATCTGTTCAAGGATATTGGGCCGTGTCGGACAGAGTTCTACTAGTTAAATTAAGTGGCAGACCTTTTAGCATAAATATTATTCAAGTATACGCACCAACAGGAGAATCCAGTGAAGATAGTGTAGAAGAATTTTATAATGACATAGAGTCTGCCTTAAAGAAATGTAAAAATTCAGAAATAAACATCATAATAGGAGACTTCAATGCAAAAGTAGGAAATCAAGGGGATAGATACACAGTAGGAAACTATGGTTTAGGAGAGAGAAATGAAAGAGGATACAGACTCGTAGAGTGGGCAAAAGAACAGGAAATGATTGTAGGAAACACCTGGTTTAAGCAACACCCTAGAAGATTATGGACATGGAGGAGTCCTGATAGCAGGATTAGAAACCAGATTGACTACATTCTCATTAGCAGAAGATTTAGAAACGCGCTAACAGTAGCAAAAACAGTTCCCAGTGCTGATTGTTATAGTGACCACAGATTACTCACAGGAACATTGAGGATAAAGTTGAAGAAAGTCAAGTATATAACAGGGAAAACTAAATATGATTTGTGTACATTGAGTACTGACAAGGAAATACAAAACAAATTCAACATAGAAGTACAGAACAGATTTGAAATATTGTCTGATCTAGAGATCTTATTCCAGGATGTGGATGATCAATGGGAAACGTTGAAGAATTCAATCAATGTGGCTGCAGAAACAACTATTCCAAAATTAAAGAAGGTGGGTCGTAAGGAAATGGATGACTGAAGAAATTTTACACCTCATGGAAACAAGAAGACTCAACAAAAATAATTCTGTCAAATATGAAGAAATTCACAGACAAGTCAGAATATTATGTAAGGAGGCAAAAGAAGCATGGCTTGTTGGAAAAGTGCTTAGAAATTGAAAACCAACACAACAGTCAAAATACCAAATTAGTGCACAAAAGAATTCAGGAACTTACTAAGAAAAGTACAAGTACATCAACAGGGTGTCTAAAAACTAAAGATGGCAAAATCATAATAGAAAAAGACCAGATTCTACATGTATGGACAGATTATGTTAAACACCTTTCTGATGATAACAGAGATGAACAGTATGATATTAGATTTAATAATGAAGGACCGCCAATTTTGGAGATGGCGGTTCGAAATGTTCTTAAGCATATGAAAGCTGGCAAGACCCCCCTGTGCAGATAACATCACAACAGAAATGATTAAAGCTTTAGAAGAATTTGGACTAGAGCAAGTCACCAGACTGCTGAACACATTATATGATACAGGAGATATACCTCCTGAATTATGTAACTCTGTATTTATTGCAATCCCAAAGAAATGAGGAACCTTGGAATGTGATCAACATAGAACAATTAGTATAATGAGTCACATCACAAAGATTTTGCTAAGAATTATCATGCAAAGAGTGAGGAAGAAATTACAACCTGAAATAGGGGAAGAACAATGTGGGTTTGTAGAAGGAAAGGGTACAGTAAATGCTGTGTACATGCTGCGAACAGTTATTGAACGTGCTATTGAAGTAAACAAGGATATACATCTTTGCTTTATTGACTATACAAAGGCTTTTGATAGAGTTAGACATGTCAACATGGTGGATATGCTTGCAGATCTACAAATTGATGGGAAAGACATTAAACTTATAAAAAACATATATTGGAAACAACAAGCTGCAATAAGGATTGATAATGAAGTGGGACAATATCAACCTATTAAGAGAGGTATTAGGCAGGGATGTGTGATGTCTCCAGATCTTTTTTTCCCTATACAGTGAAAATATTTTCAGGAATGTAGAGGATATAAATGGAATCAGCATTGGTGGAAGAAACATCAATAACATTAGATGTGCAGATGATACAGTATTAATTGCAGACAATGCGCATGACCTACAACAATTAGTAGATGCGGTTGTTGTACACAGTGAACAACTGGGGTTAGAATTAAATTGTAAAAAGATTCAGGTTATGGTCGTCACTAGGAAGAAAGAAGTGCCACAATGTAATGTACAAGTAAATGGAAATATTCTTCAACAAGTGAATCGGTACAATTATCTTGGAACAGTCATAACATCTGATGGGAGATGCCTTGAAGAGATTAGAACAAGAATCGCCATGGCGAAAGTAGCCTTTAGCAAGATGAAAAACATTCTGACCAATAAAAAGATGTCAATTGAAACGAGAAAAAGAGTGTTGAGGGGATACATAGAGCCTGTTCTTTTGTATGGATGTGAAACTTGGACAATAAGCAGTCAAGCTGAAAAACATCTGATGGCTGCAGAAATGTGGTTTCTGAGGAAAATGCAAAGAATACCATGGACAGACAGAAAAACCAATGACCAAGTACTACAGGAGACAAATGAACATTGTAAACTAATTAGAGAAATTAGACGTAGACAGTCAACATTTTTTGGACATGTTATGAGAAGAAATGGACTGGAGAACTTACTGAGCAATTTTGGTCAATATTTAAAAATTGGGTTTTTACTTATGAAATCATACCAGTTAGATAGAGCTTGACGAGACGAATCCAACGGTATCTCAACGAAGACTGTACGCTGATTCTAAGCGGACTTATGAATTATATGGTGACGTAATTTAATACCAGGAAGTCCAATGAAGAATTAACTGATAAGTCAGGATTTATCGCGGCCCTAAGATTGGAAACTTGAGAAATTCTGCCTTCCATTACTGTGGCTTGTTTATTTGTAAACGGACAACGTTGTGCCATATATCATTGCGTCCGGGGCGGCGAGGCCTAACTTGACGTATTATTTTTTTTTTTTTATAGGATGTGCCCTGACCTAATTAACAATTTAAAATGGCCGCCAACTGTTTATTATTTGCCTTCTATTAACGTGGCTTGTTTATTTTTAAACGGACAACATTGTGCCATATATCATTGCGTCCGGGGCGGCGAGGCCTAACTTGACGTATTATTTATTTTTTTTTATAGGATGTGCCTTGACCTAATTAACAATTTAAAATGGCCGCCAACTGTTTATTATTTGCCTTCTAGTAACGTGGCTTGTTTATTTTTAAACGGACAACATTGTGCCATATATCATTGCGTCCGGGGCGGTGAGGCCTAACTTGACGTATTATTTTTTTTTTTTTATAGGATGTGCCTTGACCTAATTAACAATTTAAAATGGCCGCCAACTGTTTATTATTTGCCTTCTATTACCATGGCTTGATTATTTTTAAACGGACAACGTTGTGCCATATATCATTGCGTCCGGGGCTGCGAGGCCTACCTTGACGTATGTTTTATTTTTCGATAGGATTTGCTGTGACCTAATTAATAATTTAAAATGGCCGCCCTTGTTATTTGTAAACGGACAATGTTGCGCCATATATCATTGCGTCCGGGGCTGCGAGGCCTACCTTGACGTATTTTTCTTTTTTTCGATAGGATTTGCCGTGACCTAATTAATAATTTAAAATGGCCGCCCTTGTCATTTGTAAACGAACAATGTTGCGCCATATATCATTGCGTCCGGGGCTGCGAGGCCTACCTTGGCGTATTTTTCTTTTTTTCGATAGGATTTGCCGTGACCTAATTAATAATTTAAAATGGCCGCCCTTGTTATTTGTAAACGAACAATGTTGCGCCATATATCATTGCGTCCGGGGCTGCGAGGCCTACCTTGGCGTATTTTTCTTTTTTTCGATAGGATTTGCCATGACCTAATTAATAATTTTAAATGGCCGCCCTTGTTATTTGTAAACGGACAATGTTGCGCCATATATCATTGCGTCCGGGGCGGCGAGGCCTAACTTGACGTATTATTTATTTTTTTTTAGGATGTGCCCTGACCTAATTAACAGTGTAGTCACTGGAGGGTCTTCTCCGTGATTATTTATTGTATTTTGTGTAGGCATTTGTTTTTTGTTATTCTTTTATTTAAGCTTCATTACTCTGTGTAATTTTATATTTTTTATATTTTCAGATTTCTGCAGTATGTACCTGACGAGATGCAGCGAAATATGCCAGGCAATAAATCGTGCAATCTATTGTTTGTGTCTTCGTTATTCAAATATATAGAAACTCACCACAGGAAGGTGTGCATCTGAATTGTTTTATCAAATTGACACAGGCTGTGGCAAAGGTGTGACAGGCAGAATCTTGAATGTCACAGGAAATGGTTCAAGAAAGAGTGTTTACAAAATACCAGCCAGGGTACACAACCTGTATTTTGGTAATAAGTTAGGTAATATGGATGTAAATTCTCGTGTGGTCTTGAAGATGTATTTTTTATTACCATTTGATTTTGAGATTTGACTTGTTGAGTTTTCTTAATAGATAAATAATTTATTGTTAGTCCATAAAAGTGACTAACAATGGATAGGATATATGTAAAAATGATTTCTTTTGTTTCATCATGTATGTCATATTATTTTGAATAATGTCTTTCTTTAAATTGGTTGATTACCTTTATTTGATATGAGGGGAAAGAAAATTTGTCTTCAAAACGTTGGGGGGTATGATATCCTGTTTTGACTTCGTTTTGGTTGGCTCATGAATTATGATTTTAGTTGAATTGTCTTGTGTATTGAATAGTATTTACCCTTGTTTACAAATAAGTTGAAAATTGTTAAAAAATTTTTGTTCACAGTTATTGTTTTGTTTAGAATAAAGAGTAATAAGACGGGGCTTTATTTAAAACCCTTCGTTCAGAAAATAGTTAACAAGTGACTGAGGACTAGAAGAGAGACACATTCTCCTTATGAGTAATAAGTTGTAGTAAACATGAGTACCAAAAACTTTGGCCTTGTGCTGGTAAAAAGGCTGCTGCGCCAATCAGCGTTAATGTTTTAGGATAGGGAGGTTAATTACATAGTGGCTATGTTACATAGTGCAATGAGGATGATCTGTCGACTAACTAACTGTAGCTATTTTGGTCAATATTTAAAAATTGGGTTTAAAAATTGTGGTGATATTGACAGATGCAAAATCCGTAATAGAGGCGCTTCTGTCTGGGAAATTGCCAGTTCTGAGGACACTACTTTCTGAACTTAGCAGTCAGCGTAAGATCACCATACAGTGGATACCATCCCACTGTGGAGTACCCGGGAACGACAGAGCTGATCGATTGGCTAAGGAAGGAGCACAAGAAGAACAACCAGATGTGCCTATTACATACCACCAAAAGATAAGAATGATAAAATCAGTAGAAGGTCACCAAACCCTACTCAAGACGACTACCACGTTATGGACAGACCAGAACAGGTCATTCTTCTGCGCCTCAGAACAGGACACAATAGATTACACAACCACATGTATACAAAATTCAAGATTGGTGAAACAGCCATATGCACATGTGGTTTGGCGTCGCAGACAGCAGAGCACATACTCCAGGATTGCCCAAACTACAACATATCCAGGCGAACCTTCTGGCCTAGAGAGACAACAGTGGAAGATAAACTCTATGGACCGCTGAATGAACTAAAAAAGACTGTTAGATTCATACAAGAGACAACATTGCAGTTATAAACATAATTTAGGCGAACGAAAGAAGAAGAAGAAGAAGAAGAAGAAGAAGAAGAAGAAGAAGAAGAAGAAGAAGAAGAAGAAGAAGAAGAAGAAGAAGAAGAAAGAGTGTCACAAGTGATGGCCATTCTTTGGTTAATTGCTTTTTATGTTTCACAACTAATTATTTTAATATATTAAATTATTAGTAAGAGTACTTTCCTGTATTAGCATGCCTGGTTCGTTGGCATGAACGAGACTCATCACTTCTCTCAGGTGTATAACGCAGGTGTATAATATAATTTAGTATTAGGATCCAGAACACCAAAGACTGAGATTTGTGGAAAGCCATGAACGCCTACGCCAGCCGGCACTTGATGATGATTATTATTAGTATTTGCATATACAGAAAATATTTTAAAATGGGGTTTCTACTTATGATTTGGTAACAGGAAAGTAAAGGTAATATTCCTCTTTCGATAGAGTGTCGAGAGGAATGAGAGGATCAACTTCATTGCACCAGGTTTGCTCAGTTTCTTTCCACACAGCGGCCTGGCGAAAGCATCGTACAAAGCACAAGAGTCTCAGAGTCTCTGACAAAGATGCACTTGACTTATAAGACTTTTTCTTATGATGTGCTGTGACCTAATTGCTAGTTAAAAATAGCTGCATATTTATTATATTAATTAAATGTCATGTGAAATGTTCGTCATTAGTGAAAGAACAATTCATGAAAATGTATCATATTGTCTTAATGTACTAACTGCATTGCGACAGCTTTCTTTTGTTGATTAAATATTATAAACATTAATGTAAGTAACTAAGTTTGTGACTGTTGCACAAATTAAGCAGCAGTTAATTAATTATTAAGATATTAAATAATAAAAAAATTAAAATATTAAATAATTAACTGTTCACTAAAAATTGATTTCTATTTCTACTTCTGCTCTACAATTACAGCACACTGTTCTGTATCTAATTGTCAGCAACTAATAATTAAATACTAACTTATTTAAAACATATAACTTATTTTACAGTACTGTATTTAAATTTAAAATAATTAAGTGCTGCAGCGGAGCTTAGAAAAAAAGTACTCCTTACTTAACATCTTAAACATCTTACAAGTTTACAGACGGGTCTGAAAACTGGCTTTCAAAATTATTTTCAGTCATGTAAAATGCTGAAATATCATCATGCACGTACACAGATAGATACATACATTACAGTATTAGTAGTATTACTGCTACACATGACACTTGTATTCTGTTTAATGTTAGTACTTAAATTACCAGTTCTAATTGTAAATAAATACAGGTCCGCTCTATAGTTTATTGTATCGGCGCCGCAATCGGAGTATCAGTATCATTATGACGGCCGGCCGTGGCCATGTCTGACACTAAATATTTTGTCCTGAACGTCTGCAAACACCTGGAATGCTGAAACTCTTCATATTTATGTAAAACTGAACGGGGAATTCAAATATGGAAGACAAAATGAAGGGAATGTTCAATTAACATGAGTTATAAACCAAATTACCTTACTAATCGTGAAAAGAACCAAATATAATCCAAATAAATCGTTTTTTTGATATAATAACTTGGCGGTTATCTAGCAGAACCACTTCTAAATATATTAGAATAAGTTCCCCTTTCATCGTACCATACCGATGTCCTTTTTTTTCGTTCTTTTAGCAGTCCATGTCAAACCGGAAGTGATCGTTCGAGGACGCAGGAAAAAGTTCGCAAAATTACACAAAAAAAAGTGAAGAGCTAAAAAACAGGGCGATAATTCTGAAATTGCTGGCAAGATCGAAGGAAACAGACCAAGAAGAAGACCGAGAGGAAAATACCTGGATGGCTTGGCCACATGGCATGGACGGGACAGGAACACTGAGCTGATCCACGACACTGGTGATCGAGTTAAATGGCGAGTCATGACCGCCCACGCTTTCCGGCATGGCACATGATTGATTGATTGATTTACTAATGAGACGGCCACAGAAGATAGGCCTTGAAATTCAAAATCTAATGGTACCTCAATGATGCCTGTATGTCACTTATAAGTGAAGATATTCACATTTTTGTGAAGGTGAGACGAGTTGCGATTTTTCACACTATTCACCCGTAAGTGTAGCTCTCTAGTGTGTCCATTACCTCCCCCTGTGGGTGTGCGGGTGTATGCGTGCGAGATTGTCTCAAATGGTCGTATGAAAACTGACTTCAAAAATATGTTCCGACATGTTAAATGATTACAAAATAGTACAAGTATACAAATAAATTATTAATGATCTTTAAAATTGTGTTCTCTTTAACTTTAGTAGGTCAAATCGTACGTTTCCCCGGGAAGGTTAACCCGGTCAACAAATGCCCGCAGAAGTCGGCCTAACGGCTCAAGAACGCAGCTCTGCTATAAACAGGCACAACGCAATCACATCCGGAGAAAAAAAAACTCCGGATGAACGCAGAAGAAGAAGAAGAAGAAGAAGAAGAAGAAGAAGAAGAAGAAGAAGAAGAAGAAGAAGAAGAAGAAGAAGAAGAAGAAGAAGAAGAAGAAGAAATCGTACGTTTTGTGTGTTGAAAAGGGTAGCGCAATCGATATGCGCGGCCATCATGACCCGTGGGTTTCCAATTCACAAAGTCACATCTTCGCAGAAAATCTGTTTTTCAACCACAATTTGAGCAAGTTTAGCGATGAAACTATGCTGATTCAGGGGCAATATTTTATATGGCGATTAAAATTCACATTAAACAAAGATATCTATTGGATTCACCGATTCCGATCGCGATCATTCGGCTGCCTTCCTGGTATTCGCTCCCCGGCAGTCGGCAGCTTGCACAGATCCATAGAGCACACTTTATTCACAAACTTCCAGTTTCTTAGTTCTATATAATATTTTAGTTCGTAATGTTTAATAGTTTCTATTATATCACCTAATAATTTTGTGAAAATTTTTTTTTTTAAAATGTCCAGCCGGGAAGAGAACCCCGGTCTCCCGCGCCTCTCGCGTGACAGAACACAATGAATTTTATATAGACAAGCCGACGTCTTGGGTTTCATGATCGTAACACATTTTCGCCTGTTTTTCAACCACAATTAAAGCAAGTTAGCGATTAAACTTTCCAAATTTCTGAAAAATCTGATGCAGAATTCGAAAAACCATCTACAATTGATGGTTTTCTATTGAAAGCCCCAGAAAAAAATTACTGTTCAGCTTGCCGTTTTCATTTTTCTCCGCGCGCGAGGTTGGTCTCAACCAACACGGGTCATAGACGGATTATGAAAACTGACTTCAAAAATATGTTCCGTCATGTTAAATGATTAAAAGATAGTACAAGTATACAAATAAATTCTTAATAATCTTTAAACTTGTGTTCTCTTTAACTTTTGTAGGTCAAATTGCACGTTTTGAGTGTTGAAAAGTGAAAGCGTACATGCCATCTCGATCGATATTGCGCATGCGCAGTCGCCAACTCACATGGTTTGCGTTTCCCCATTCACAAAGACACGCTTCGCCGAAAATGTTGTTTTTCAGCCACCCCGCAGCGATTAAGGCGATTAAACTTTCCAGATAAATTTCAAATTATATGCAGAATTCAAAAATACACCTATAATTGAATTAATTCTATCTGCAACACCAGAATAGTGTTACAAAGTGCAAATGCCAGTCCGATATATATGCGCAAAGAGCAAAAACACATCTTCGCAGCAAATGTTGTTTACATCCACCTGGAAGCGATTAAAGCGATGAAACTTTCCAGATATATTTAAAATTGTATACAAAATTCAAAAATATATCTATCATTGATTTAATTCGATTTAGAACACCAAAATAAAATTAATTACGGTAAGTAATTCCCATTCCAATTCCAATTTTCCCAAAAAAAATTCCAAATTCGGTCTCGTCTAACCTGCTTCGTCAGCGGCGGTTATTGTTGAGAGCCGTAGTTGTGTGGATTATTAGTCCTAATTCCTCCTAGTTTTATTGGTTCCGCTCTGTTCGTCGGATAGATATGTTTTGTGCTGGTCCTGGTAAAGACCGGTCCTTGGTTGGGCCTATTGGGGCCCGAATTCTCTCGTTTCTTGGCTTCTTTTCTCTGTTAGCACTGCTACGTGCTTGCCGTTCTTGTGTTATTCTCATCGGGGCTAGTCCCGGTCATGTCCAGTCCTCATAAGGACTCGATGTAGGCAAGGGCAGAGCATTCAAATGCAAGTCTCAAGTTGTCCCCCCGGTCAGCGGCCCGAACTCCTTTACGTTTATGATTTGGCGGTTTTCTTCATCGCGTGTGGGTGTGGTGTGGTAGCAAGATGACCAGGTCTCCCTGTCCTCCCAGCTCAGGTGCTCTACCGGAGGAGCCAACCCACCCTCCTGCCATTCACCCCGCCATTTAAAAAAATTATATATATATATATATATATATATATATATATATATATATATATATATATATATATATATATATATGTGTGTGTGTGTGTGTGTGTGTGTGTGTGTGTGTGTGTTTTAAACATATATAAACATGTACAAATACAAACAAACACATATATACGTATATATACAGTGTAGGGAGGTTATACGGTCTTCCCTGTTCTGCATTGGAACTGTCTGACTCGTCGCTGTGTTTCCGGGTTGCTGTTTATGTGCAGGCACTCCGTCATTGTCATTGGGTTCCCAGTTTTGACGAAGTGATCTCTCATATCCCTTCGCTCTCTATTGTACTTGTCGCATACTAGTAAGTAGTGTTCGATGGTGTTGTTTTCTCGGCACACTCTGCAGTATGGGTTTTCTCTTGTGTCTTTCCCATTGCCTAGTCTGATTCTCCACAGCTGTCTGTTTGCCGGTGCTTTCATGTTGTTCTTGACTTGTGGCTTGAATCTGGGTTCACCCAATACTTGGTAGGCATGACGGCCTTTATCGCTGTCTCGCCACTGTTGCCTCCCTTCCTTGAGAATGTAGTTTTTGACTATATTCTTCCCTTCTACTTTAACTAGGCCTGTGCAGATTTGATTAGTGCTGGTTATTCCCCGTTTCGCCGGTCTGTCTGCCTGTTCGTTTCCCGGGATACCCCTGTGAGCTGGTATCCATCCGATGGTGACTTGGCAACCCATGTACTTGAGGTTTGTGGCTGTCGCTAGTACCTCCTCTTTTATGCCTGGTCTGTTGCCTCTATTGAAGTTCTCGAGCGTTTGTACTGATGACAGGCAGTCTGTTAATATACACAGTCTCAGTGGTGGATTTTCGGCTGCGATCTCTAGACCTTTCATTATGGCAACCAGTTCGGCCTTGCATACTATTGTCTGGTCTGTTAGCTTGAACTGTCTCTTGAGCTTCCAGTCTGGTACCACTACTCCTGCTCCTACCTCTCTCTGTTCGTTTTTGGACCCGTCTGTGTATATTATGAGGTTGTCCTTACTGATTTCTTGTATGTATTCCCCGGCCGCGTCTCTTGCATCTGTGCTCTCCGTGTCCTTGGTGATGGGCTTTGCTAAACTACAGTCAGTGAATGGGACTGTTAGTTCCCATGGTGGGATTGTTGGCTTGAACCGTCTTGTCTGTTTCAGGGTCTCTGCTAGCTCAATTTCTTCCTTCATCTTCTCTGCTGCTTCCCATCCTGCCGGTCTTTGCAGTTTTACTATTGGGATGCCCCCCCCCCCCTTTTTTTTTGCTGTTGTTGTCACTGAACGTTTGGTATCCAGGGTGGTTTTTGTCTTGAGCAACCTTTAGCCAATAGTTATACGTCAGCTGTTTACGCCTCAGACTCAGTGGAAGTACACCCAGTGCTACCTCCATGGCTTCTCTGGATGTACATTTTCCAGCACCCAGGATGGTGTTCAGCGCTTGGGTCTGTATGGTGTCTAGCTTCCTCTTGTTGGCTTCTGATGCTGAGTCCTACACAATGCTGCCGTATTCTAGCTTGCCCCTGATAAATGCTTTATAGAACATCAGCATTGTTTGGGTGTGGGCACCCCAACCGTTACCTTTTATCACCCGCAGTAGGTTGCTTGCTTTCTTGCATTTTTCTAATGTCTGGCTTATATGTTTTGACCAGTTCATCTGTTCGTCTAGGGTCATTCCTAGGAATACTGTGCTCTTTGTTTTCTTAATGGTTTCCCCTTTTATCTCTATTTTCCAGTCCTTGTTATGATATAACTTCTTCTTGCTGCTAAATACCATGCTGACCGTTTTATTGGTATTGATTTTGAAACCCCATTTATCCATCCATGCTGTTAGCTTGTTTATTTGCATTTGGAGGGGTCCTCTTGTAGTCTTTGCCGCCTTGCCACTCCTCCATATGGCGCAGTCGTCCGCGAATTGAGATAGTCCTGTTTTCTGGTCTTGAATCTCCTCTGTCAGGTCGTTCACCAGTATTGAAAAGATTGTTGGTGAGATGACCGAGCCCTGGGGAATGCCGTTCTCTTACACATATGCGCCGGATACCTCATTCCCTACCCTCACAGAGAAGCTTCTATCTTGGAGGAAGTTTTCTATGTATTTGTAGGTTCTACCCGTTATGCCTACTTTCTTCAGTTTTATTAGTGCGGCTTCACTACAGCATTGATCGTACGCCTGGGCTAGGTCCAGGAATACAGCCAACGTCTTTTCCCCTCTCTTGAATCCTTTCTTTATATCCCTTACATACGGTAAGTATGAAATATATTCTTATTTATATAAAAGGTCACGATGATTTAAACAAATCGCTGTGCACGGAATATTAAGCATACCTTTCCTGGAAAACCCCGGATGATGTATGTTCTCGTCACATGAGATTTGAATGAATGAATGACGTCGAAAGAATGCATGGTAAATTAGGTAGCGTATCCAGGCGAACCTTCTGGCCTAGAGAGACAACAGTGGAAGATAAACTCTATGGACCGCTGAATGAACTAAAAAAGACTGTTAGATTCATACAAGAGACAACATTGCAGTTATAAACATAATTTAGGCGAACGAAAGAAGAAGAAGAAGGTAGCGTTTTCCGGGACAAGGTGAGTCACCGCTAGGTGACTTCGTATATCACTTTTTTTCATTTCCGGTAATGGCACGATGGGACTCGCTAGTTTAATGTTATCACGTTTCTTCTGTGTTTTTTTCCATTACAACCAGTTCGGATCGGTTGGGGCATCAGTAGTAATATTACTTTATGTCACAAGCCATAGGTTTATGACAGTAATTATTGGGGATAGCTTCCTGTCAAGTAACCTTAATACTGAAATTAACCCTAATTAGATATATAGAATTTCAACTGTTATTTAACTACTATAGTCAGAAAAAATATATACAACGGGCTTCTCATAAGTCTTTAGCCTGACCATGAAGGAGTAGGCGGAGAAAATTGAAATTTGGCACAGTGCTTATTCCTTCTCCATGTAGCCACCACCCGAATTTATGCATTTCTGCCATCTCTGCGTGACCTTGAAAAATCCTTCAGAATAAAACAACCTATTTTTCGATCTAAACCAGTTATCACAAGCCAGTATGACATCTTCGTCACTATCAAAATTATTTCCTTTTAGCTGTTTTTTTTTTTAAGATTTGGGAAAATAAAAATAGATAATGGAGCCAAATCTGGAGAATATGGTGGGTGTGGAAGAATTTCAATATTCAAATCGTTGGCAGTTTGCAGCACAAGCCGTGCTTTATGGGAGGGCACATTGTCTTGAAGCAAAAGCAGAATTTTCATACGCACTATCCCTCGTTTTCTGATCACATCCTTTCTTAGTTTGATAAGGAGATCTGCATAGTACTATCCATTAACCGTATTGCCATGAAGCATGTAATTCTTCAATATGACACTTTTGACGTCCCAGAAAGAGTCAGCATCACTTTTCTTGCAGATTATTGTGCTCTTGGCTTGACATGTGTTGGCGAGCCCATGGTTTTCCTCTGCATGCTGGCAATTTTGGATTCTGGGTCATAATGGTGAATCCAAGTCTCATCTACCGTCACCATGGTCGTCAACATGTTTTTCGACCGCCACATGTTGAGCAATTGGCCATAGCAATCATCCCGTGTTTGTTTCTGTTTACATGTCAGAAAGCGCGGGACCCAGCTGGCACACACTTTTCTCATGTTCAGTCTGTTGTGTAAAATTCTAAAAATTGTACTCTTACTCAGTATTGCTGAACCTGATATCTCTGCAATTGTCATTTTCCTATCCTGATCTATGATTTTCTTCACTTTTGCAGCATTTGCATCATTGCACTCTGAGGACGATGGTCCTGATCTTGGCAGATCAGCAACTTGGGAACGGCCACGCTTAAACTGCAAACACCAATTTTTTACAGAAGCATAGAAGGACAGACTTCCTCAAACACTGGCTCCATCTCCCTGTGCATTTCTGTAGGTGTTTTCCCCTGGAACATCAAGAAGTTTATTACAGTCTTGGCGTCTGATTTCTCTATTGTTCTGACAAACCGTTGGATGTGCAGATTTAGTAAATAGGGTGTGTTGTACCATGCACCATATCGGGAAAACCAGTTGAGGAGGGAAATTCATAATTCGTATATCAATTACAAATTAAATTAGCTATACATGTGCCAAATTTCAGTTTTCTCAGCCTACTCCTTCATACCCAGTCTAATGACTTATGAGAACACCTTGTGATTATAAGAGTGATTATATCAATATTATTTAGTACCTTTTCTATCTAGAGATTTATTGGTATACTTAGTGATTATTTTTCTTATATAACATTCAGAAACACTTAAAGATCAACATAAAGATTTGAACGTCATCATCATCATCATCATCATCATCATTTGCTGTAATTCGAGCACTGGCGTCGCAAACAGATAAGTGCCTTAATTGTTTTATTTAGGTTTTTCCCGGGATTTAAGATTTAAACATTGAGCATAACCCACTATTGGCAATGCGGATCGTATTCCGGTACGAATCTAAGGCCTTGTCCATGTCAATATGGAAGCACTAGACGCGAGTTTCTCTCTCGTTTGAGCTCATCAGTAGGGCATATCTTTGACTGGACCCAGGATGAAACCCCGAATCACTGGCTTGTGACGCGGGTGTGTAACCGCTAAACCACGCAGTACGCGATAGATGCGACCAAATTATTACACTAGAATATCACAACATCACCCATCGTACACTATAGCTCAAAATTGTGAGCTAAAGCCTACGATGGGTGACGTTGTGATATTCTAGTGTGATAATTTGGTCGCGTCTAGCGCGTGCCATGTGGTTTAGTGGTTACATACCCACGTCACACGCCAGTGATCCGGGGTTTCATCCTGGGTCAAGACAAAGATATGCGCTACTGATGAGCTCAAATAAGAGCGAAACTCGAGTCTAGTGCTTCCATACTCACACGGACAAGGCCTTAGGTTCGTACCGGAATACGATCAGCGTTGCCAGTAGTGTCTTAATTGTGACTGCTATTTCCAGTGATTCCAGAGTGTTGATCAGTATCCTCATTTTTGGAATTTTCAAAATATCATCGACCTAGAAAAATGTCATCACTAAGCGACTTTGTTGAGTAGGGAATAAAATGTGGTTTCACAGGTGAAAAACTTGTACAATGGAGTGAAAAGAAGTACGGTGAACACATTGAAAGAGAAGAGCGAGTGAAGGACAGAGAAATAGGAAAATTAGATAAAGAACTTGCAGCAAAGCAAGCTGCCATAGACGCACAAACAAAGCAACCTGAACTAGCTGCACAAATAAAGCAATCTGAACTCGCCGCACAGACAAAACAAGCAGAGTACGATATGCAAGTAACACTACAACAACTAGAATTAGAAAAGAAAACCGACAGCGCAGCACAGAGAATTGAAACAATAGACCATGAACCAAGGAACAAACTATACCATTGAATAGTAAAGAATATTTGTTCAGGAGATAGTATTTCTGCACGGACACACAATTTTGAAACTTTGATGTCCCACGACGAGGTGCCATTGGAAGAATGGCATATTTTATATTTCAAACATTAATAGTTAGAACCATTAAAGGTGGTGGAAACCATACCCAACCACCTAAGAACAAACTACGAATATGTAAAAAAAAAAAAAAAAAAAACCCGAATTTTACAGCATTTTCGGCTGAATAAGGAAGGCTTCAGAACTCAATTTAAATACCTTGCTCCAAAGACCATCCAGACCTTTCTGGACTATGTATCTGAGGTCCAGAGTATTTTGATAAGTGGATAAAAGCTGCTAAGGTGCAGGCGGATTTACATCTGTTAAAGAATTTACTAATCAGAGATAAAATATTATCTTCGTTACCAACTATGTTCTCGAAATTCCAACAGGAGAACGAAAGTAGTTCTGTTGAAGAAACAGAAAGAAAAGGATCAGTCTATTACAACGCACACAGAAACATCTTCTCCACTGCAACACCTGATATCGCATTTGGTGATGCAGCACAAAGTGTCCCAAACATAAAATCCTTTCAAGGAGGACAAAGACCTATTCCCATAACAACAAAGAGTGGAAATTAAAAAAGGGAAGATGATAACATGCACATATTGCTCGATGTCACACTGGTGAAATGAATATGTGTGAGCAACAATCCAGACTATCAAATATTTGAAGAAAATCATGTATCGACAGCAACCAGATCAAATCGATATAAATATATGGTTAAGTTTGTACTTTTGTAAAGCCTACGGCCATTTACAAGGGCTGTAGCAGTAGGGCAGAGTTTAACATGCAAATGTTTTACTGTTGATAGAATACTTCAAGAGTGAAGTCAAACGATGAAAAAATAACCAGTGCAGCCTAAGTAACTGATACATCACCTCGTCTACTTGTAAGATTGCAAAATGTATTCACAAAGAGGGTAAGCCTTACATGTGGTCATGCCATTGCCATTAATAGCAAGCAGACGAATGCTGCCACAGACCCAAATGGAGAATTTAAAAGGCATAGTGGTTTTATCAATGGCCAGTTGGTGTACGCCCTGTGTGACACAGGCACCACAGTGGTTGGGGTACGCCAATCATTGGTCAACAACAGTGACTATACGGGTGAACACAGTATGTGTAGTACCTTTGCAGGAAGAAACAAAGATATCCTATGGTCTGGGCTACAATTAAGTCACCTTTCCTATCTGGGAGGGTAAAGTGTGTGGCTCTTACAAAACCATGCTGTGATGTAATTGTTGGAAACGTATCATCAGCCATATGTTGTTCTGACAAAGATATTGAAGAATGGAATAAAACATACATTCAGGGTAAGGACGTCATCAAAACAATGACGAACATGGAGGATTATAGGACCCAGTTTGATACTCGAGAGCTCTTTGACCCTAGTATTGTAGCAACAAACGAAGGTTATGCGCATTGTACTTCATCACATAAACACGATTTCGGCAATTGAAAATTCGCTTGGTCACCACCACTTGTTACTACATTTGACATAACAAATAACAGATTGACTACACTGCCCGAACATTTAAACCATCGAACACTTGAAGTGCTTTACCTTGCAAATAATTATAGAGATCCCAACCTTGATTGATCTGGTTAATAAACTAAAGCATTGTGATGTATTTTACAACAACATTGCAATATTCCCTAAGACTCTGACTAGGTGCAAGAGACTAACCTATCTAGATGTCTCATTTAACTAAATTACTAGAAACATTCAACCTATTGAACCATCTAGACTACTTGAACAGCAGCAATAATCACGTGCATGGCTTTCTTAAAGCGGACATGGATGTTTTAGCTTCATTACTAACACTGAATCTCAAATCACATCAACTGAATCGAATTCCAGAAACTGTGTTATTTTTACAAGTTATAAACATTAAATCTAGCCATTAATAAGCTGTCTGGACTGCCTGAGTAAATGGTTGACATGACAGACCGTGAATTGCCTAAACTCGAAGTACTGCCAAATTGGCATTACTATTTCAAGATTACTCGTTTGATGTACAACACATTCAAGACAAGAATAACATCATTGCTGATTTACTATCAAGATTGTAATACTGCAGCTATTCAGAACATTCAGCGGAACTTATCACGATTTAAATTTCAACCGCTGGTGGAAACAGCATGCATCATCATGCAACATTCTACAGTGTAGGAAGAGGAATGTTGATGAACTACACTCAAATTGCAGACTTCATTTAAAAACCCTCAGGTAACCAGTTGCTAAGATGGTACGGATAAGCTGATCAAGAAGCTGTAAAGATCCATATATAAACTGCCAGCAAAGGTCAACCTGTCCTAAAACCAGATTTTTAAAAAAAATAAAACTGCCATTGATGAAAGTGGCATAGCTAGCTCTATAGGGTTGAACATGACCCACAATGGCCTCGCCTGCATTCCTTCAAACATTGACAAAATATATACACTGGTTTTATCTGGATCTTACTTATAGTAATCTAGAGGAAAGTCCTGCAGATCTGGTTAAATTGAAGTATTTCCAGAAGAAACTATACTACATAAACTGTTACCCATGGATCCTATTCGGACACTGTATTTTCCCGTGCGGAATTTATCTACGGAGTTCGTGCTCCATGCGAGAATTTCAGCAGGCCGCTATGCGGAATTGTGAGTCATATGGGATAAAAGATGGTGCAATGCAGTCGATCTTCTTCTCTAATTGGTGTAGTTAATGAATGCAAAGATGTAGGTCTTTGTTTACTTCTAATGAATACAGCATTTATTGTGCACTTGTCTTCTATAAACCTACATTGTTTTCCTCTATTTCGGGTAGTATTGTCTTCGTAATTCGCAGTATGATGCTTCTTAGCAAAATCGTCATGACGTGGCTTATTATGCTCATTGTTCGATGTTGATCAAATTCCTAGGCTCCTGATGTCTTCAGCGGAATTCAATAAATATATATTTATATAATTCAGCAGGTATATCTCCAGTAACATTGTGGTGTTATCATTTTTGTTTCAATGTCCAAATTCATGTGTCCCAGTGCAATCATCAGTTTGATCAACATCTGTCAATGTGTGACCAATATACGTCAAAGTCTGACCAGCATCTTTCAAGGTTTGACCAACTCTATCACTATAAAGCGGCTCTTGTCGCCAGCGATGATAGTCAGGCTTTCCAGCCATTTCTATTACATTCACGTCATCCTCTGGCTACAACGGAAATATGTCAGGCTGGTTCGGTAAACCACAGGTGGACGGTGAAGATTATCAACATAATCACACACACACACACACACACACACACACACACATGGCTAGCACATTTGGAGCTCAACACAGTGCATGTAAACACATATATTACACCATACTTACCGCACACAAGGACATAGTTCACTAGTGGTAATTGCGGAAGTTTCTGTTAGTATGACATAAACTGTGACGTTAGATCAATCAGACACTATAAATAAACGCATGCTGATACTGATGCCATCTAAGAACTAGAATCAGGCATACCGAGAGAAGAAATTAGAGAAGCCATAATATTAGCCTCACTGAATAAATCACCGGAACAAGACGAAATACCAAATGAACTAATTACAGCAGCAAGAGAAGTAAGAACATCATGGCTACATAGACTATTTAACTATGTTTGGATAAAACAACAGACACCACGAGACTAGGGAAGCTCCATAATTATCCCAATTTGGAAACATAAAGGCAGTAAAAGAGACTGTACGCAAAACAGAGGTCACTCCCTTTAGAAGCATACAGGGAAAATATTCTGCAAAATTCTAGAGACATGACAACGACCTATAAGAGAACCCCAGCTAAGCGAAACTCCACTTGGACTTAGGAAACACAAAGGATGCACAGATGCCGTCTTCGCTCTTAGACAACTAATAGAGAACTCAATGGAATTTAATGATATACTCTACTTAGCCTTTGTCGACCAGGAAAAGGCATTTGATAGAGTAGATAGAAACAAGCTATGGGAAATCCTTAAACAATATGGAGTGAGTACACATATAACAAACTTATGTAGAAGCTTATACAACAACAGTGAATGCATAGTGAGAGCAACTGGAGGACGCTCAGAACCATTCACCATAAGATCCGGAGTAAGACAAGGTTGTTCCTGTCCCCTCTCTTGTTCAAAATATATATAGACAACATATGTAAAGAAACCAGCCAAACGGAGACCGCAAGAATACCGCATGACGAGAACACAGAAGAAGAACCATCTGCAAATCTAACCATTAGAGAACTCCTGTTTTCTGATGACCAAGCACTAATAGCAAAATCAGAAGCTGAATTACAAGACCACATGAATAGTCTAAACGAAATGTGTAGGGAACATAAAATGAAAATTAGCACAAGCAAAACAGAGGTAATGACTATAACTACTGAAGAAAACAATAACAACAATTCTCCTGAACGAACATCTCTTGAAACAAGTAAAGAGTTTCGAGTACCTAGGAAGTATAATATCATCAAATGGCAGATCAGAAGACGAGATCGAAAATAGATGCAATAAAGCAAACCAACTCATTGGACAAATGGCACCAATACTGAAGAACAAATATGTATCAATAACTACTAAGAAAGCACTTTACAACACAATCTTCCTACCAACTCTATGCTACCAATGCCAAACCTGGACACTGACAGAAAAAGAGAAAAGAAACATCACAGCAACAGAAATGAGACTCCTGTGAAGAATAATCAGTGTATCAAGAAGAGAGAAAATCAGATATAAAGAAATCAGGACTAAAGATGGGGTTATATCAGTGCTTGATTTTATCAGAAAACAGCAGATTAAACGGTTTGGCCATATAGGTAGATTACCAACTAACAGTATACCTCAGCAAGCAATGATGTACAGACCCAAAGGAAGCAGAGGAAGAGGCCGGATACGTAAAAGATGGATAGTGGGAACTACAGAGCTCATGGGAACCTCGATATATGAAGCCCATACACAGGCACTCTCCTGCTGTTTGTGCTTCACCTTGACACCGCAAGGTACAAGAGGAACATGGTGAGATGAGATGAGATGCTGTACGTTGCTAATATATAAACAATTCAATGATAAATCTCATACCTGTCTTACCAACTACTTAATTCATTTTTCTCAACATATATAACAATCTCTGATGTCGAAGTGAGTTCGCCTGATGGCGAGGGACACTGGTAATATGGAAGGCTAATCCCCACACACAAATCAGTTCAGTATACTACAAGTAGTAGTAGGCTTGAGTTCAAAGCGAGCGAACGCAAAAAAAAAAAAAAACCTCTATAACTACACGCATTATTA
Organism: Cepaea nemoralis; assembly: GCA_014155875.1. Classification (NCBI taxonomy): domain Eukaryota; kingdom Metazoa; phylum Mollusca; class Gastropoda; order Stylommatophora; family Helicidae; genus Cepaea; species Cepaea nemoralis. The sequence goes on from JACEFZ010013227.1 coordinate 259,366, forward strand.
CCTGGCTACCTACCTGGTTATCTAGATATCTGCCTGAGTGAATATCTACCGATTTAAATAGCTACGCATCTATGCAACTACTTAATTAAATAACATGGCACCTTACCGTCTTGACAGACGATAGTTTGTTACATTGTGCTTCAAAAAAGCATAATAACTATGTTGAGTTGAGCTAAGAACTGACATCACTGCACTCAGGATATTCCCATACGCGCTCCGTCCCCTCGTTCAACAGGCAGCGAAGAGTCAAACCACTAATCGTTTCCACCGCTATCTGATTGAAAGTTCTCCTGGTCTTCACTCTCAGTTTTGAGATTCTACCAGAATCCTGCCAATTCCCCGCAATCTCAACCTTTCTACATACGGGTTCTCAATCTGTTCCTCAACTCCCTTCACCTGGTCCCACGGGCGCTCGACCACCCCCCCCCCCCCCTTCCTCTTCCTTGTCAATAGGTAATCTACCACCATGAGGTGCATTTCCTGCCAACCTAACAACCTGTTCATTCCCCTTCACTGCCGCAAGGCCCGGGCAAAACATCCATACAATTCTCACAATCTGTGACCTCTAAGGCGAGGTGAGCCATTCCACACGAAACATTCCTTTCTCAACTTTACTAAGCATACTCATTGAATCCGTAATGAATACAATGTGTATATCAGTAGTCTCCTCTAACCAACGGAGTACCGCTGTGACTGATTCCACCTTTATTCTCAAGCTGGAGGCCGTAGCCTCAAATGCCACACTTTTCTTTTCTGTTTTTAAGAATCGTCCATTAGCCTTCGCAATGAAACCCCAACTACTACGTCTGTTTACATGGCGGTAGCGAATGTGACTGATCAGGCCAATTCATGCTGTAAATGTTCGTCAACAATGGATGAACGTGAACGCATAGTAGACTCCAAACATCGGCTATAAACAACTAACATCTGCTACAATCGACTGTCAACTAATGGAACCAAGTAAAAACGACTTTATTCTACCCTTACTCCAATAACGACGTTTCTAACTGGTAGAGCCATCAAACCTAGTAGTCACTCCTGGACTTACATTCAAGGACAACATTCTGGTAACAATATAACAGCCAGCTTGTTATGTGATCCAGCTTCAACGATGTAACGTAAGTTGGCCACTATTTCTGTTTAGAACTTTACTCACCGGTAACTGCATTCAGGGCTATGACTATCAGTAGCAACAGCACCAGCATTGACATAACAAAGAATTGACTAACTATCAGACTGTCATCAGCGGATCGACGATTTTGCGATGACGCACAGGAAGTGCGATCGAGACATGGTCAGCTGTAAAGACTGATCTGATATGATTGATGAATAAAATATTGTCTAGCTGCTACACTGAGTTCTGCTAGTTATTTCCTGAGTGTCGGCAAGCATAGGAGAGTGGCAGCCAAGTGAACATAGCTGCCATCGGTGTTATAGTCTGTCCAGAAATGAATGCCGTCATTCACAATCAATTATTTTGAAAACTGTCTGTTGCATCGTTATGAAATTTTTCCTGCCGTCTTATATTTACCCCCACCCAAGGAATATGTCTTTGATAGGCCCAAAAGCAACTTAAATCATCGAAAGCGGCGACATTTCTTTGATGTTTTGGTGAAAATGTAGTGAATTCACGCTAACAAACTAGTCTTACAGTAAAGCACGTCATTTCGGGTAAGGACACAAGTACAAGTAGCACTTTTGGTCAATATTTAAAAATTGGGTTTTTACTTATGAAATCATACCAGTTAGATAGAGCTTGACGAGACGAATCCAACGGTATCTCAACGAAGACTATACGTTTATTCTAAGCGGTGTTATAAATTATATGGTGACGTAATTTAATACCAGGAAGTCCAATGAAGAATTAACTGATAAGTCAGGATTTATCGCGGCCCTAAGATTGGAAACTTGAGAAATTCTGCCTTCCATTACTGTGGCTTGTTTATTTGTAAACGGACAACGTTGTGCCATATATCATTGCGTCCGGGGCGGCGAGGCCTAACTTGACGTATTATTTTTTTTTTTTATAGGATGTGCCCTGACCTAATTAACAATTTAAAATGGCCGCCAACTGTTTATTATTTGCCTTCTATTAACGTGGCTTGTTTATTTTTAAACGGACAACATTGTGCCATATATCATTGCGTCCGGGGCGGCGAGGCCTAACTTGACGTATTATTTATTTTTTTTATAGGATGTGCCTTGACCTAATTAACAATTTAAAATGGCCGCCAACTGTTTATTATTTGCCTTCTATTAACGTGGCTTGTTTATTTTTAAACGGACAACATTGTGCCATATATCATTGCGTCCGGGGCGGCGAGGCCTAACTTGACGTATTAATTTTTTTTTTTTATAGGATGTGCCTTGACCTAATTAACAATTTAAAATGGCCGCCAACTGTTTATTATTTGCCTTCTATTAACGTGGCTTGTTTATTTTTAAACGGACAACATTGTGCCATATATCATTGCGTCCGGGGCGGCGAGGCCTAACTTGACGTATTATTTTTTTTTTTTATAGGATGTGCCTTGACCTAATTAACAATTTAAAATGGCCGCCAACTGTTTATTATTTGCCTTCTATTAACGTGGCTTGTTTATTTTTAAACGGACAACATTGTGCCATATATCATTGCGTCCGGGGCGGCGAGGCCTAACTTGACGTATTAATTTTTTTTTTTATAGGATGTGCCCTTGACCTAATTAACAATTTAAAATGGCCGCCAACTGTTTATTATTTGCCTTCTATTAACGTGGCTTGTTTATTTTTAAACGGACAACATTGTGCCATATATCATTGCGTCCGGGGCTGCGAGGCCTACCTTGACGTATGTTTTATTTTTCGATAGGATTTGCCGTGACCTAATTAATAATTTAAAATGGCCGCCCTTGTTATTTGTAAACGGACAACTGTTGCACCATATATCATTGCGTCCGGGGCGGCGAGGCCTAACTTGACGTATTATTTATTTTTTTTTAGGATGTGCCCTGACCTAATTAACAGTGTAGTCACTGAAGGGTCTTCTCCGTGATTATTTATTGTATTTTGTGTAGGCATTTGTTTTTTGTTATTCTTTTATTTAAGCTTCATTACTCTGTGTAATTTTATATTTTTTATATTTTCAGATTTCTGCAGTATGTACCTGACGAGATGCAGCGAAATATGCCAGGCAATAAATCGTGCAATCTATTGTTTGTGTCTTCGTTATTCAAATATATAGAAACTCACCACAGGAAGGTGTGCATCTGAATTGTTTTATCAAATTGACACAGGCTGTGGCAAAGGTGTGACAGGCAGAATCTTGAATGTCACAGGAAATGGTTCAAGAAAGAGTGTTTACAAAATACCAGCCAGGGTACACAACCTGTATTTTGGTAATAAGTTAGGTAATATGGATGTAAATTCTCGTGTGGTCTTGAAGATGTATTTTTTATTACCATTTGATTTTGAGATTTGACTTGTTGAGTTTTCTTAATAGATAAATAATTTATTGTTAGTCCATAAAAGTGACTAACAATTGATAGGATATATGTAAAAATGATTTCTTTTGTTTCATCATGTATGTCATATTATTTTGAATAATGTCTTTCTTTAAATTGGTTGATTACCTTTATTTGATATGAGGGGAAAGAAAATTTGTCTTCAAAACGTTGGGGGGTATGATATCCTGTTTTGACTTCGTTTTGGTTGGCTCATGAATTATGATTTTAGTTGAATTGTCTTGTGTATTGAATAGTATTTACCCTTGTTTACAAATAAGTTGAAAATTGTTAAAAAATTTTTGTTCACAGTTATTGTTTTGTTTAGAATAAAGAGTAATAAGACGGGGCTTTATTTAAAACCCTTCGTTCAGAAAATAGTTAACAAGTGACTGAGGACTAGAAGAGAGACACATTCTCCTTATGAGTAATAAGTTGTAGTAAACATGAGTATCAAAAACTTTGGCCTTGTGCTGGTAAAAAGGCTGCTGCGCCAATCAGCGTTAATGTTTTAGGATAGGGAGGTTAATTACATAGTGGCTATGTTACATAGTGCAATGAGGATGATCTGTCGACTAACTAACTGTAGCTATTTTGGTCAATATTTAAAAATTGGGTTTAAAAATTGTGGTGATATTGACAGATGCAAAATCCGTAATAGAGGCGCTTCTGTCTGGGAAATTGCCAGTTCTGAGGACACTACTTTCTGAACTTAGCAGTCATCGTAAGATCACCATACAGTGGATACCATCCCACTGTGGAGTACCCGGGAACGACAGAGCTGATCGATTGGCTAAGGAAGGAGCACAAGAAGAACAACCAGATGTGCCTATTACATACCACCAAAAGAAAAGAATGATCAAATCAGTCAGAAGGCCACCAAACCTTACTCAAGACGACTACCACGTTATGGACAGACCAGAACAGGTCATTCTTCTGCGCCTCAGAACAGGACACAATAGGTTACGCAACCACATGTATGCAAAATTCAAGATTGGTGACTCAGCCATGTGCACATGTGGTTTGGCGTCGCAGACAGCAGAGCACATACTCCAGGATTGCCCAAACTACAACATATCCAGGCGAACCTTCTGGCCTAGAGAGACAACAGTGGAAGATAAACTCTATGGACCGCTGAATGAACTAAAAAAGACTGTTATTTAGGCGAACGAAAGAAGAAGAAGAAGAAGAAGAAGAAAGAGTGTCACAAGTGATGGCCATTCTTTGGTTAATTGCTTTTTATGTTTCACAACTAATTATTTTAATATATTAAATTATTAGTAAGAGTACTTTCCTGTATTAGCATGCCTGGTTCGTTGGCATGAACGAGACTCATCACTTCTCTCAGGTGTATAACGCAGGTGTATAATATAATTTAGTATTAGGATCCAGAACACCAAAGACTGAGATTTGTGGAAAGCCATGAACGCCTACGCCAGCCGGCACTTGATGATGATTATTATTAGTATTTGCATATACAGAAAATATTTTAAAATGGGGTTTCTACTTATGATTTGGTAACAGGAAAGTAAAGGTAATATTCCTCTTTCGATAGAGTGTCGAGAGGAATGAGAGGATCAACTTCATTGCACCAGGTTTGCTCAGTTTCTTTCCACACAGCGGCCTGGTGAAAGCATCGTACAAAGCACAAGAGTCTCAGAGTCTCTGACAAAGATGCACTTGACTTATAAGACTTTTTCTTATGATGTGCTGTGGCCTAATTGCTAGTTAAAAATAGCTGCATATTTATTATATTAATTAAATGTCATGTGAAATGTTCGTCATTAGTGAAAGAACAATTCATGAAAATGTATCATATTGTCTTAATGTACTAACTGCATTGCGACAGCTTTCTTTTGTTGATTAAATATTATAAACATTAATGTAAGTAACTAAGTTTGTGACTGTTGCACAAATTAAGCAGCAGTTAATTAATTATTAAGATATTAAATAATAAAAAAATTAAAATATTAAATAATTAACTGTTCACTAAAAATTGATTTCTATTTCTACTTCTGCTCTACAATTACAGCACAGTGTTCTGTATCTAATTGTCAGCAACTAATAATTAAATACTAACTTATTTAAAACATATAACTTGTTTTACAGTACTGTATTTAAATTTAAAATAATTAAGTGCTGCAGCGGAGCTTAGAAAAAAAGTACTCCTTACTTAACATCTTAAACATCTTACAAGTTTACAGACGGGTCTGAAAACTGGCTTTCAAAATTATTTTCAGTCATGTAAAATGCTGAAATATCATCATGCACGTACACAGATAGATACATACATTACAGTATTAGTAGTATTACTGCTACACATGACACTTGTATTCTGTTTAATGTTAGTACTTAAATTACCAGTTCTAATTGTAAATAAATACAGGTCCGCTCTATAGTTTATTGTATCGGCGCCGCAATCGGAGTATCAGTATCATACTATCAGTGTATGACGGCCGGCCGTGGCCATGTCTGACACTAAATATTTTGTCCTGAACGTCTGTAAACACCTGGAATGCTAAAACTCTTCATATTTATGTAAAACTGAACGGGGAATTCAAATATGGAAGAAAAAATGAAGGGAATGTTCAATTAACATGAGTTATAAACCAAATTACCTTACTAATCGTGAAAAGAACCAAATATAATCCAAATAAATCGTTTTTTTTTATATAATAACTTGGCGTTTTGCTAGCAGAACCACTTCTAAATATATTAGAATAAGTTCCCCTTTCATCGTACCATACCGATGTCCTTTTTTTTCGTTCTTTTAGCAGTCCATGTCAAACCGGAAGTGATCGTTCGAGGACGCAGGAAAAAGTTCGCAAAATTACACAAAAAAGAGTGAAGAGCTAAAAAAAAGGGCGATAATTCTGAAATTGCTAGTACAAGGCGTAGTCAGATTGGTATGGGAGTGGGTGCAATAAAAGAAGTAGCTTAAAAGTCGACAGGTCGACTGCATTGCACCGAGTTTTTATCCCATATGGCTCAGTTTCTTTCCGCAGCTCGGAAAGCGTCGCACAAAGCACGAACTCCGTGCACTCGTGAAATGAAGGACGCGGCCCGGAATCGAATATAAAACCTTCGGAGCCCGAGTCAGACGGCTTGACCACTTCATCACGGAGACTCTCGAGAAGGGTGCAATGTGTAATATTAGTAAAGACAGAGAATTTACAGAGGCATGGGGTAAATAATGTGTAAATTGACAGGAAAGTAGAAGGAAAATATTTCTTACCTTATTTTTCATTTTCTTCTTGTTTCTTTAGCTGATGGTTAATAATGTGTACACAAGTATTCATGTTACTGGGATGCATTTAGCTTTTTATATTGAGTTCGTGAAAGCTTCCAAATAGCTGTGCGTTAATGTGCGTATGGTGTGACCAGAAATGATACCGCAATTTAGTCATCGTGTTTCCATTTAGAATCAACGACTGGCAAAAGAAGGTCCAGCGGAGAGACGAATGGAGATGGATTGTATCTGCAGCAAAGAACCTCAATGGCTCGGAACGCTGAAGAAGAAGAAGAAGAAGAAGAAGAAGAAGAAGAAGAAGAAGAAGAAGAAGAAGAAGAAGAAGAAGAAGTTTCCATTTTTAAGGATCTGTTCAGCTGTCTGTGTAGTTTGTTCACACGTACACATGGGTGACAGACCCGCTTTGATTCTTCGTGAAAGATTGTCTACTCTGCTGTTTACCGTTCAGAGACGGAACATGATTACCTGTTTTGCATTATGAAAATGGTTGTCAGTGTCTCTGTAGTGGGCTTTCTTCTTAACGACCAAGATGTTGGTCCTCTTTTCATTGAAGTTTATAGATTGATACGTATGCACGTGTGTTGTCCCCTAATTTGACAACGTGTTTGCTCTCACATTTCTTGTTATGCCACAATATGTCTCCACCGCAATATTACTCTTCTGTTGGTATTCAATGCGTTTAGTTTTATTTTTCAATACAGTTGTTTGTCACCGCTGAGGACTTGCGGAATAGAAAATTCATCAATGTGGAATACAAACTGTTGCTATTGACATTGTGCTGATGCTGTAATGTTTAGGGCCTGCAATTCGTCTGAATAGTTGGAGCAAAATATCCCAGTAAGTGTGCACGTGGATTAAGGTCTGCGATCTGCTCAGACCTTAATCTGTGTCGAACGATTCCAGTAGGTTGATGACTGCTCTCGGTTGCATTAAATTCAATCCATCCTTTCTCCAATAGTCATCTTCCTCTTTCATTTTTTCCAGTAACTTTTTTCAATATTTAATAGCGCAGACTGGGTTAGTATCTTGACGTCAGACAATTTGAATGTAGTATTGGCAGCTGCCACCTGTCCTTTAATTTTAGCCCACACAAGTTCTATAGGGTTTAAATGAGAATGATACGGTGGAAGTCTCAAGCACCTATGGCCATGCTCTTCTATCAAATTGTCGATTTGATATTTCTTGCTTTTTTGCGCTTGTTTTACAAGGGACAACAACTGTAGCTTGAAATATGTTTCTGGAAATGGTATATTTTTCCTTCGGAGACATATCTTTATTGTTTCCTTTGTGTTCGATGCCGTAGGTATTTCGTCTTCTTGGGCAACAACATTGTGATATGATGCATTGTCCATGATTAGATAAGACGGTCTATCAAGGGATGGAAGTACTGTATTCTCGAGCCAATCTCTAAATACATTACCATTTCATCTCATTATGATAATCCCTATTTTCTGCATGTTTTGATACGAACACGAGCCCAGCATTCTGTAGTAAGCCATTATGAGAACTACCAGCAAAGGCTATGACCAAACGCTGTCCTTTACTACTGGGCACAGCTGTCCTTTACTACTGGTCAAAGCTGTCTACAATTGCCTTTCTACCTACGGTTTGCTTATCGCGTGTTGGTTTTATTCCAGATTCTTGCACCAATCGACGAAACAACCGTTTACTCAAACTCAATGCATGCACCGTTCTTTTTTCGGGATTTCTAACAGTTTGAAACAGTTTCATGCGATCAGCTTCGTGTCAAAAAATTTGTGTACAACTCAATAGCGATGCTTTGAAGTGTATAAAATTTCACATTCAATTCCATTGAGCAATATACACACATTCAGATGTTAGCGATAAATGGTAAGATTTTTAAAAAAATAATAATAATCAGGATTCATGAAATGTACCCACATAGTTACGACGACACCTCTGAACACTCTCATTTTAAACTGCGCGGGCTCTTGTCATAAAGCCAATCCCGTGAACCAGGAGAAAATTAACCATTCAACGCTAATGTTTCCGTGCGAAGACGTAATACTTCAAATAATATGCCCTTCATCTCTGACCCGTAAATTATATACCGCATATAAACAAACTTTGAAATCTGCTGTACAATCTCCAGAACAATTTTTTTTTTTGGGGTGGGGGGTGGACATAATGATAAGGTTATATGCTAAATCTCATAACTTTTCCTCAGTTGGTTACTGAGATATGGATTTTTATATTGAATCAAACAAATGTGAATGCACTATACCACCTGACAACGAGCAAAAACAGTACTTAAATCACATCATGGCAAACACAATACAATACAATACAATACAATACAATACAACACAACACAACACAACACAATACAATACAATACAATACAATTCAATACAACACACCACAACACAACACAGCACAATACAACAGAGCACAAAACAACACAACACAATTTGACAATAGAATACAATACAACGCTCACCTGCCGGCACGGTGGTTATGGGTTTGATTCCATATCGGGGCGAGTTTCTGAAATGTACCTGGGCGCCCATGTCAGCCCGGTCTAACATGGATACCAGGAGATGTTTTGGTAAGTAAAGGCGGTCGGTGTGATAATAATCACATCAGCCACCCAGTGTCGGTTGGTTTGGTCTATACACATGTGGGTCTAGCACCAAATGCACAATGCATCTAACGTGTTCAGATAGGTACTTTGCATACTTTTGTCAGTAGCATTACATTGCGATGCGATGTAATGCATTACAATACATTGAATACAATACAACACAATACAACACAACACAATAAATACAATACATTACAATACATTACATTGCAATACAATACAATAAATTACGTTACAATACAATACAATAAATTACATTACAATACAATGCAATAAAAAGAAGCTACAGGATGAAAATAAATGACAAGTACCGCATAAGTCTGTCCAGTGTGAAACCCAGTAATTGATTATGCGGAAATTAACATGCCTGAAATTCGTGGGTAACTTTTGGCCAACTTCTGTTTATCCAGCACCACAGAATACTCTCAGACATGTTTGTATTTATTATAGTATCAACATCCTTGGTTTTCATTCTGACACTCGGAAAATGGAAGAAATATTTATAATTTATTAGTTATACTATATTTACTTACATTGCTTACAATTCTTTTGACTGTGTAATGGTTAAATCACAACAATGTTTTCCCGTAGTGAATTTTAATAACGAAGACACAAACCCTATATAGTACGATTTATTGCCTGGCACATTTCGCTGCATCTCGTCAGGTACTTACTGCAGATATCACACAACGTAGAGTAAAATAATTAGATTCATCGTTCAAGCTGAAATATACACATATTCACACAGTAATATCAGTTGTTTACCATGGTAATTTTAAATTGACTATCATGTCTTTCTGTTTGCACAAAATTGGATTGTGCAGATGGATCATTATCGCTTCTGCAAACTTTAACAAACAACTATTTTGTGTATGAAACAACACGCGAAAAGCGCTGTCTCTATCAATGATATGACCGGTTTCCAAGACATGACGTGCAATTGACGACGCCGGAAGTTTATTATTGTGGTGTGTCACACTTCCCATGGTCCCATTGCTTGTGTGTAGTTTCTTGTCAACCCAGTGTGGTGTGTGTTCAAAAATCCTGGTGTGTAACTGCCTCTCTGTTCTACCAATGTAGGTAGACTCGCACCTGCATGTGAATTGGTAAATTCAATTAGATGTAGCGTACAGAGGGGTAGATTCTTTTATTGCTGGGATGGGAATAGGTGTTGTTCTGTACCTAATAACTGGAGTTTCAGCAGAGAATGTTCGGACAACTGCTGTAACAAGCCGATCCTGTAGACTTTGCATTACGTCATCCCATCGAAAGGTTAGCTGTATAAATACCTTGAACTTAGGGACCATAGTTACGGCTGATTTTGGTTTCGGCTGTTAGCAGTGCCGCTTTATATATCCTGTGGCGTACCCATTCAGGTGTAAGACATACTTCAGAGTTTCAATTTCTTGCGTTAGTGTGTCATGTGTGCATATCTTCCTAGCACGGTCAAACAGGGTCCTCACTAAGCCCCGTTTGTACTGGACAGGTGCGAAGCCATGAAAATTTAAGTATTGGCTAGTCCGTGTTTTTTTGCGGTACACCGATCTTTGAATTGTGCCGTCTGCTCTACGTCTTATTAGGATATTCAGGAACGGCAACGTTTCGTTGTGTTTGTGTTCCATAGATAAAGATATGTTTTTATGCGCCATGTTCATTAAGGCCTGGAACGATGTTGCTTGTAGCTCGTCTGAGGTGATAATTAATATATCGTCCACATAACGATGGTAGAAGACCAAGTTTTTAATGTCTGAGGTTCTCTTTTCTTCTAAATGTGCCATGAAGATGTCCGCTAGAACAGGACCAAGAGGACTCCCCATGGCCACTCCGTCAATTTGGCGGTATGACTTATTCAGAAAATTGAATTTTATATTGGCAGTACATAGTAATAGTAGCCTCTCCAGAATAGATGTTGGCTTACCTAGTTGTAGTTGTTTGTCTCTGATGCGTTCACTTATTATTTTAACTGTCTCATCTAATGGAACGTTGGTGAATAGAGATGCTATACCCATGGACGCCATGTGTTTATTATTTATGTCCAGGTATCCAATAATTCCACCAGTTCGAATGTATCTCAAAGTATTTTTTGGATCAAACGACTGTCAGTTAGTTAGTTAGTCGCAGTTCCAACTTCACAGCAACGGGTCGTCCCCATTATGCTCCGTTCCTGTGCCAGTGAATATCACACAAAACGCTCCCCACTGCCCAATGTGAAAAGTGGAAAAGACAGGAGTCTCGACAAACGACAACCCGCACAGATACATTGTGCATAATGCCGCCGCCAGAATGCCAACACAATAGTCCCTAACGAAACACCCAGTTAATCTCTGATGGAATCGGCAGTCATTTTCCCATCTGGATGTTTCCTAGATGTTCACCCACACAGTCCACGAAAATACAGTTCATCGTCGATGGCAGTGACAGTCAACCAGAAGCCCAGCAGCTACGCATTTCTGCATAAGACAACAACCGGTCAACTCTGGAACATAGCCATCCGCCATCGCTCCGAACATGCAGTCACGTTGCAAAGAACTTCGGGCAGATTTAAAAGCATTTCACACGAAACTCACAGCTCACAGTGTCGCGACACCCACTCACTCGGTAGCAGGGCGACGGAACCATCAAGCCTCCTTGACGACTGTCATACTCGCTTTAAAATTTCAGCTAGCCATCTCGCAATCCGGTGTTGTGCAGAGTTAACCTTAGACAGGATCGGTCTTAGCGGGATTCCGGGCTTGTGAATTTTGGGTAGACCGTGCATTTGAGGAGTTTGGGAGCCACGTGGTGTGAGCATTTTTGCAGTGGCCTCACTGATAAGTTCCTCATTCACAAGTGACTGGATCTCTTTTCTCATTTTTGCATCCAGGTCCTCCGACTTGTTTACTGTTTGATCTAACCTTAATTTAGATTCATCCGATAATATCTCTTCCATTTTACTCTGGTAGTCTGACATGTCCATCAATATTGCACCACTTCCTTTGTCTGGTTTCAGCAATACAAGCGTTTTGTTAGCCTTTAATGCTTTTAATGCAGTAAGGTGTTCATTGGTTATTTATTTGCATTCTTTCCTTCTGGAATTATTTAGAATGCAAATTCAGTCTAATTAGCACGTTTATACACCTTTGTTGTGATTACGTCAGACACAAGTACACATTTCAAACCAACTAGCACACTTGAGCTGAAGTTGTGTTAGTCCTTCACATTCATCCAGTTTCTTCTTATAGTCTATGTCGTGTGGCGCTGGTGATCACACCACAGCCTTCCGTCTCTCATGGTGCGAATCATTTCTGAAACCACCTTTCCTCCATTTTGTGATATCGAACTGTCAGCATCTTCTCTCTTGGTCTTCCCCTGCCTCTTTTCCCCTCCAACCTTCCCCTCCAACTTTCCTCTTCTCATGAGATGCCCAAAGAATGTGAACTATCGCCTTCTGATGCAGGTAACCAGTTCACTTTGTGAGATAACCTCTTTTACGACATCTTTATTATATGAGATAACCTCTTTTACGACATCTTTATTACTCTTTCTATCCGCCCACGGCGTTTTCATCATTCTTCTGTAAAACGAAAACCTTCCACGATATTCCTTAATTGTCCTGAATACATCTTCCTTCTATTGTTATTAAAGTACGCCAATACTTACATACCTTGACTTCTTTCACATTGGTTCCATTCACTTTGATGTTCCATTTGGGAAAGCATTTGTTTCTTTGAAAACACTATCGGTCCACAGTAATTGTAACTATATACAACGCATCAATGTTACGCGAAACTATGCTCCAGTCTTCTCCACGCGCCATCCTACCAATTCCACAAACCTGACTGATTGTTCCTTCAGCTAGTGCCAACCAAGACCTGCCTCTCTTCAACATACCCTGTGGTGTTATCTAAAACTAGGCGCAGGGAATGCTCCCTATCTATTGCGACCCTTAGGCACAGTTTTATCTGAAGCACAGTGTGCCTGTCGTACACAGAAGTCAAAGTCAGTATATGTTGCATACACGCAATAGACGTATACCCTGTACAAGTCAAAATTAATCTCATGGACTCAATTGGTATGCGCTTTAGAGATAAGCGGCTATCTTATTTGCCATGGCAGGCCTTTATTATGTGTTTCAAGATTTTTGTGACAACAGACATGTATTCACTGGCTAAAGATTGACGTCTCCAAATGCAGAATCATCATCATGTACCATGCCGGTAAGCGTGGGCGGTCATGTCTCGCCATCTCACTCGATCACCAGAGTCGTGGATCAGCTCGGTGTTCTTGTCTCGACCATGCCACGTGGTCAAGCCATCAGGGTATGTACTTCTCTGCCTTCCTATTGTTCCTTTCCCCTCAATCTTGCCACTTGTCACCAAGTTCTCAAATGTATTTCTTCTCATAACGTGACTAAACAATGTTGACTGTCTATGTCTAATTTCTCTAATCAGTTTACGATTTTCATTTCTTTCTTGTAGGACTTGGTTATTGGCTTTTCTGTCAGTCCATAGTATTCTTTGCATTTTCCTCAGAAACCACATTTTCAGCAGCCATCAGCTGTTTTTCAGCCTGTTTGCTCAATGTTCACGCTTCACATGCATACAAAAGAGCAGGTTCTATGTATTACCTCCACACTCTTTTGCTTGTTGCAAATGACATCATTTTATTGGTCAGTATGTTCTCCATCTTGCAAAAGGCTACCTTCGACATGGCAATTCTTGTTATAATCTCTTCAAGACATTTCCCATAAGATGTTATGACTGTTTCGAGAGTACAATTAGAGAACAGCCAAGTTACAAACAATTAGAATAAAGCCAAGTTACAAACAGTAATCTAGAAGAAAAAAATTCATCTACGAAATATTCGTATTTAACATTTACCCTTACCTTCATAAGAATGTATTTTTACGCAATTGTAGCGAGAGGCCACGGTTCACTTCGCTATTATACAATGGGGCATGGGTTATTTGTCTATTATTATGAGCATGGTTTACTTTCTTATTATTATAAGTATGTGTTACTTAAATCTATATCTATAAAAGGCGATGTGTGTCCGTCCGTCCGTTCTTTATGCGTTCGCGAACAGTCCATCCGATTGAGAAGAAATTTTCTACACTTCTTCTTTTCATTCCTGTGCAACTTTCTGTCATAGTTTTTTAGTGTAAAATCGGCTACTTACTTACTAAAATTTAATATTTCATTTTTCATTATAATTTCTATATAGCAAGGGGACTTAACTCTAGAAACGTTATTTCAAGGTGCATGACTTTTAATAACATTTCTATATACTTTATAGTCATATTGTTGCATCGTTTTCAAAGATTTATAAACTCTTTGTCTATAGTTATTTACAGGCATAAGAGTTATAATAAATAATGATATAATCTTTAAGGCATTTTCAAAGTTTTCATAAAAATAATGCATAATGCATAACATTGTAACTCATCTTTTTATGCTTAAAGAAGTTATCTACAGTCATGTAGGTGATTAAATACAGTTGTCATTAAAAATAATGGATGGTGTGTGGAAGGACATTCTTTTAAGTTACTGTGTGAATTTAATGAGATGCTCCCCGCCAGGAGCTGGGCGAAGCCACGCCGGGTCAGATAGATAGACAGACAGACAGACAGATAGTCGGGAACGGGAGCTTATATGACTACTTATATGAATTAAATGAGATGCTCCGCACCAGGGACTGGGTGAAGCCGGGCCGGCTCAGACAGACAGACAGGTAGACAGACAGACAGACAGATGGTCGGGAACGGGAGCTTATATGACTACGTATATGAATTAAATGAGATGCTTCCCACGAGGGACTGGGTGAAGCCGGGCCGGGTCAGACAGATAGACAGACAGATAGACAGACAGACAGACAGACAGACAGACAGACAGACAGACAGACAGACAGACAGATAGTCGGGAACGGGAGCTTATATGACTACGTATATGAATTAAATGAGATGCTCCCCACCAGGGAATGGGTGAAGCCGGGCCGGGTCAGCCAGACAGACAGACAGACAAACAAGCAGACAGACAGACAGGACTGATAGGATAGATATATCCCCTCCAGGGACAGGGCGAAGCCGGACCGGGTCAGCTATTCTATATATATAAAAGAGACTTATGTTCGTCCGTTCTTTATGCGTTCGCGAACGGTCCATCCGATTGAGATGAAATTTTCTACACGTCTTCTTTTCATTCCTGTGCAACTTTCTGTCATAGTTTTTTTAGTGTAAAATCGGCTACTTACTTACTAAAATTTAATATTTCATTTTTCATTAGAATTTCTATATAGCAAGGGGACTTAACTCTAGAAAAGT